>KZ308993.1:1322758-1394481 GCA_000376725.2 Ladona fulva
CCCCCCCCCCCCCCAGCCACTGTACCACTTTCCCCTTCGCAGCTGTCGCCTTCACTGCTTTTTTGCCGCTGCCAACGAAAAGTGTCTTCGGCTCACTCCTGCATGACATGCTTAGCGATTCGATTCCTGTTTGGAATAATGACATTTAGAACTTTCTGGGAGACTCTTTTAGAGACTAGATGAAGCATACTTGTTCTTGGCTCTCAGTGCAAAAATAATCGAATAAAAGAGATGATGAATAAGTGAAACCAAGAAATGAGTTCTTGCGAAATACTTTGCGCATAAATTTGCGATATATTGAAAAATTTCGCGACTTTAATTTGTGTGATACATTTAGAGATTTCAATGATCGCAAGAACGGACAAGAATATACTATTTCGCGAAAGTGGCTTTTGGTCTTTTGATTAATGACTGAAGACTCGATTACTGGTAAATATCACGGCTGCGGAAAATGTTACAACTTACTTGGATTATTTTAATCTCTCTGCAGTCACCAGAAAGATAAAAATCTGACAATTTCTTGACGTCATCGTCTTCTGCCTTTGACGTATTTTGCATATTTCCTGTTACGGTGCCCTCAAATTCCCTGCTCTTCCTGTTTCTTTTCCGGTGGGTGATCCGTGACCATCAGCGATCGTTATCTTTGTAGACGCATTCCCTCCATCTTCTCTGAGTGAATAGGTTTTTCATGTTGTGGTAGACTTTGATATCTTCCCTTATCTTTTCGTTTCAAATTCTATCTGGTGCACACACCTCCTCACTCTTCTAAGAAATCTCATATTTTCTCTTAGAACTCTGTTCTCATCTTTTCGTTCTGTCATTCAAGTCACCCTTCCATGGGTACTGCATCACATCCTATGTTTAGAATTTTTATAATTTACTTTTGAGATTTGGGCAAATTCCTCGATCCTATTAAACAGAATAGGCGAAGGAGTTACATAGTGGAACACATAATGATGGGAATAAAACTCTTTAAACGCTTGCACAGCAAACATTAGCGGTGGAACAGAAACAGGCTTTCCATCAGTGTCCTACTAGCATTAATGTTGTTCATGCCTTACTGTAGTCAGTTGTTACGAAACAATTTTAATATTTATATTTAATTATTTCCTTGATTTGTCGTTAGTAGTAAGCAACGTTCCAACAGGGGTTACTCCCACTTTCTGCCTTTTTACTTTGCAAGATCTTTGTAGTGAATTATTCTTTCTTTAAACGAGATTGCCCTATAGCGATTGATCATCTTTAAACCTGGATCTTCGATTTTCGGCGTGGCCTGTATCCACTGTTTCTTAGGAAAGATTGGATATCGATTTAGGGAATAATTAAGGAATATTTCTCAGAAATTACTAACGTAGGATTGCCCATGATTAGTCATAACCTAGAGGTTCTTGAATCTATGAAGACTTCGTTCTCTCATTTTCTTGCATAATATAACTGATTTGCAGACAATCTCAGCCAATAATAGCAGATAAATACCTGATTGCCTTAAAAAAATTTTTAATTTATTATTATATTTGGGTTCCGTAAGTTCTTCCGGGCTTCACCACGATGTATTCTTTCCATCTTGACGACAGTTTCGCCAGCTATCCTGCAGGCGTCTTCAGGTCGAAGTGGAAGGAAGAACACTTCGACCTGAAGACGCCTGCAGGATAGCTGGCGAAACTGTCGTCAAGATGGAAAGAATACATCGCGGTGAAGCCCGGAAGAACTTACGGAACCCAAGTAACCAGCGCCGCGGAAACCTTCGCAGTAATACTTTGCTAATAATAGAATCGGTAAATTCGATNTTTATTATGTATACATATTTATTTTATTATTATGTTACTTAATTTAAATTTAAATTTTACAACATTTTTGAAAAGGCTACAAGTAAATCAAGTTTAAAAATTGCAAATAGGTATATGTTAAGTTCACCCTGGAACCCTGGGCAAAATAATTCAATGGACCCTTCTTAAGGCAAACCTGTGTCTAAAACAGCGTGTCAAGTATGAAAAGCCATAGAATAAAAGTTGCCGTCGTTATTTTTATTACATACTCAATTGCTAATAGGAAAGAAGTATGAATAAACAGCTAAACCATGCTCAAAGCAATATAACTTAACTCTTCAGTAGCTGTCCGAATAGTATTTGTGAAGGATTCATAACTTTCATTATGTGTACTCGTGGCTTTTAGAGAGTCGTTATACCAATTTTCCGACAGCATTTCCACCGAATATTTCTAGAAACATCGAGAAAGGAATTCCCACCCGTATGCATCTGTACTTTATTTACGGGACTTCCGAATGTGGGAATAATGGTCGTTAAACACGGAACCATCGCTCAGTACAAGTGGACTTATTTCATACGGTTCTTCACCTTTTTTCTTGCTTTAGAAAATTTCCAGTTTTTGGAAAAATTCGTCATCCGTCGTCGTCGTCGTTCTTTATCTTCTTTTGCCGAATTTAGAATTGGACTCCCGGAAGTAGTTTCACTGATAAGTTCTCCAATGCCTTAGTTTTTCTTGAGCAACACGTGAGCCGGTCTTCGCCTTTCAATGAATAACGATTCACCAAAATGTAATTCAAACTCATTTCTTGTCTGTTCCTTCTTTCTTAAACGGTTGATCTCTCTCCTCTGTTTTGAGACGCATGTAAGTAACATAATACTATAGTACGGTAGAATAATAATTATGGTTAAGATCATGCATTATACTGACTCCCTTTATTCACAGAGACTATCTGATATTTATGCATGTATGCGGTCTACATTAATACTTAACTTTTAGATAAACAGTGACATTTATACTAAGTTAAGTACACATTATTTTGACAGTCGCTGACTAACCGCATCTGAACAGTGTATTACTTCAACAGTGTAAGCTTAAACAAATAAAGATTTCTTTCTTGATTTTAACAAGAGTGACTTTCTGTACCTTTTCTTGAATCATATTTTGCGGAGAAAATTCTCTCAATCTTTTTCATTAAAATTTATACCCATAAATTTTCTTCCTGAAGTTGTTTAAGGTTATTCACATAGTTTTCTGAGCCTATTAATTAGAAGTTACATACTTACAGTCTCGGACTTAACGTCTGCTTTTAACACTTGGAGGAGATAATTATGCGAATATACGAATCCGAATGATTTGGGGCTGCAGAAACGAAAGAAGATGTTTTCTGCTTTCTCTTGGATAAAAATCGGATCGAATTTTTAATTAAAATTAAAAGAAGCTCCAGAAACGTAGATACTTGCGAATTGGTGATGAAGGCATGTAAGGAACGAGGATAGCATCAGAGTGTTAGCTAGAGAGACAATAAAACATATCAATTGATAAGGAAGATAAAAGATGGGACGTCAATGATGTGAAGATTAGAGATGAGATTGGTGAGCTCTCCGAGGCTACGAGTATATTTAGAGGTATGAAGTTCACCTGAGCTGGAAATATATATCCATTTCATCGACACACTGTGTGCAAAGAGTGCAGAGGGAGCCTGAATAGTGCTGTAATATGTGTAATCAAATGACGAAGTCGCCATTGTGTAAAACATAAATAAGACAGCAATTATACCTAGAAGCTTCTAATTATTTTAAATCGATTTTATTATTATTTCCTCTAATTTTGGCGTATTTAAAAACACTTTGAGCGAGCAAAGCAAATTTATTTCTCCCTTTTATTTTTTTAACATGTGATATCAACGAATTGTTTCATTGTAGAAAACCAAGTATCTAATTGGAAAACACACAACATTTTAAATCTTACCTATCACAGTTAGTTAATAAATCAATACTTTGTTCAAAACCTCGTCCTAATGCACCAAAGAATAAGGTTTACACCACCAAATAATTTTCCCCTTCCATACTCCACTGGCGGCTCATGTGGCACAGATCCTTAATACTTAGATTAGTTCAAACTTTGTCAATTCAAGTGTTGATTCTAACTTCAACTTCAAAGAGAAGCAAAAACTCTAAAATAGCATTTCATCGCCAGCTATTTTAATGCGTTATTTTTTGATAAATACTCAGTTTTTCTCTGTGTTCGGATCGCTGCTTTTATTTTCAGTGAGTATATTTAATATTTATATATTTGCATTATTGATAGTACGAAAGAACATTTAACTGTCATAAATAAAATTTTCCAGTATTGTCACAAGAAGTACGTAAGTAAATGTTAATGCCCAATCTAATTTCTAATCGGCATTTGCTACAAAAGCCTTCGTCGAATTTTAATTTTAGAAAGGACAGGATCAGAAAACACGACATACGGAGTACAGACGAGGGAAATGGACACCTATCAGTTGGTCTTAAGCCTCTCCTGCGCTGTTACAAGACCGTGATTTCGGAATAAATTGAAATTATGATATATTTCACATTCCTTCATTCAGCTTTCTCTTCGTGTGTTGTTTGTGCATCTGCTTTCCGTCTGTGAATATCGCATATTCGATAGCATAATTAATTTGTGGAAATCTCTTTGACCTCCTTCTGCGCATTCTCAACCGGAAAGCGAACTTCTTCTCCTCACTGACCTCTTTAATCCTCTTTTCCTCCCTTCGACACTTTCAACCGCACTTTTTTGCCTCCTTTCCAAAGAAGAGCCTTCTCGCGTGGCACTGAATGCAGCTCAACCTAAGGAAGTGGAATTCATCTGCATTAAAAGATGCGCTTCGGGAATGTAAAATTTACAAATTAACCTTATTTAATGTTTTATTGCAACATGGATTGAAAGATTGATTAGAAGTTGTGATTTCATTAATGTAAATTCGATTATTGTTACGTCTTCCTGAGGCACGCTTCGTGAGGTTCCTGGGGCGTACAAATCAACTTAAATTTCTGTCACCTGAATATTATATTATAATACGAAAAAATCAGATTTAATGTTACAGAATTATAGTGTAACAAAATGTTAACAGATATATCTAAAGGTTTATAAAAAGGACGAAATAAATATTACTTTGGGCCAAAGCAGAGAATCGAACAACAACCGCAACCGAACCTGAAACAGACCGAAAAAGCGTTGTTTTTGTCGGAGTGAAAACCGAATCGAAACCAAAACGATTGAAATTCTTGTAATCTTGAACCCAAACCGAAATTGTATGCGGTTATTTATTCCGTTCCGATATTTGGTTCCTATATAACAATGCACATTTACTGTAATTTGAGGAAGGTTTACTAACTGGCAGTTTATTTGCAACTAGCAGCAAAGTATTACTAAGTGAGTAGTACTAAGTTATACTCTAAAACTTAATAGGTAATGTAGTGTATATGGAAAAAGCTAGGAATAATCATGAAAACTTTCTAAAGTATAAAATATTACAATAGTCTAAACAAAAATAAAATGGTTGGAACCGGTTCGACGTTTGCAGAATGTGCGAAACCGGAACTGAATCGATATTTGGTATTTTCACTGAACCGGAGCGAAAACCGGAACGACATATTACACGGTTCGATGGCCAATTAACAACTGCTAAATTCATTGTGTAGTTAAGTAACTAAGTTTCAAATCTCTATTTTTACTGTCATAGTATTTTGTATGCACATCATAAGGCAGATTTTTTACTAGTTTAACTAGGATGTGCAAAATTTATGGTTGCTCTAGGCCATTATTGTGGTAAATTCAGTTTAAAGTGCATATTTATTTATGGATTAATATTCCAGTCGTCGTACACTGACATGCGTTATGCGATGAAGTTATGAAATCTCACGAAATGAGAACTATTTATTTTTCGCATTTTTAGTATCGCAAATGTCAGAGTCATGCAATTCAGGCCAACCGGTCGATCGCCATTTTAAGAAAGATTTCGATGACTTCGAAACTGGAAACTTGAATGCATAATTACATTTTAAGGCAATATCTTAAGGAACTATAAGTATCCAAAATGCGACTCCAAAATATGACATTACGATAAAAAATCGTTGAAATCCAAGTCTTAGTCAATTTTCGCTAATGAATTTCATCGCAGACTAATTGCAAGTATGTTCTATATATTATCGAAGTCGTTGGCAGAGGAATATGTGATTGTCACCGCTGATAAAACAGCAGCCGTTATTGCTGAGTAATAGACAATTAGAATATTTATGAACGCCAATTACTTGATCACCAATCTCCCAGAAAAGTAGGTTAACCGCAAAGAAGAGGGTTGAATTTTCTTCCTTTTCTTATCATGACTGTTAATTAAACAAAGTTATTTCTCAGCGTTTATGTCGATATTACGTCAAAATAAAGAGTTGGAGACTTACACAATATAAAGGTAACTTGGGAGAATCTTGTGATATTTGTGGCGCCTTATTATGAATTTAACTCTAAAAAAAATTCCGCTCTTCATTTGTTTTCTTTTGCTGTAATATTAATGTTACTCGTAGCGCCGAAAAACATTATTCTTATATTGAGTCGAAACATTTTAACAGCTTCCTGAGTATGGAACAGGCATGTGGATATGTGTCCTTTCATATAAATGAATTTCTAAATGTTTCCGGAACATATTTTGCCTTTCAAGCGGTTTCTCCGAAAGATAACAATTGTGCCGTTATTCGATAACATTGGCGCCTAAAAGAATGTTTCGAAGAAATGCAGGTATTCAGTTTGGCCCTTTATCGCTATTCTTAAATGTCGGAATGGTAAAAATCTGGCAGTTGCATCTCAATTGCTTCTTCCCGTGCCCTTGATTTTTCTTCCCAAGAGACATCCTCAGGGTCAATGGAAGCACTTAACCTCGGCAGCGCATCGCAGGGGATTGTGGGAAGGAGGGAGCAAGGGTCAATTGGGATGAGCCATTGCTTTCCTCCGAAACAAAACAAACACGATGCCTTCTTTTATCTCGGATTTCGCCATTTGTTTCAATAAAGAGGCGGACGAATTTCATTTCCGGTTTTATTGCCCCGATTTCAAACGGGTGTGTCCCATTTGATTCACATTTCACATCGTTATTTATTATCTGCCTAATTCATTTAGAATTTAATATTGGCGTATTTGATCCCCAATTAGGAGTATTACGTACGTAGACAAATTACTATTATATATTGGATTTCAGCATTCATACGTCGTGTTTATCGCTCTTCTTTTGCTTATTCTCACGTGCGAAATAATAATCTTAGAACAAGGAGGCATCTTTATTTATTTAACCTTTAAACTAGGTAACTTATCTTTTCGCACATTTCCTGTGCATTGCCTGGTTTTTTTACTGCTCGGTATCTATCCATCTCTTAGTTACACGATAACCTTCCAGTTTAAATGAAGATTGGAGTTCTTAAACAGTAGTGCGCGAAATCCAAGTGCTGCGAAAAGCTTCTTGGGGTCTGCAAAGTTTCGGTAATTCGGATTCCCGGTTAGCTAAGTGAGTAGTGAATTCGCCTCAGGTGAAAGCAAACTCTCTGCCCCTTACTGGGTTCGATTCCCGGTAGCAGCGACCTCAGCTGCCGAATTACTTTTGACAATACTACCAACCACCGCTTAGGTAAATGGTATCTTTCTTCGCATAGTTGAGGAGCTGCTACCTAACTTAGAAACCAACTACTGAACGTATAAACTCAATATGGGAAGGCGTTACCTCGTGGAAGGCCATTACAATGAAATAAAGACCGTTTCGTACACTTCCACAGCAATTTTATTATGGCAACATGTTTCGCTAGTGTCCTAGCATCATCAGGCCAATGATGCCTGATGATGCTAGGACACTAGCGAAACATGTTGCCATAATAAAATTGCTGTGGAAGTGTACGAAACGGTCTTTATTTCATTGTACTGAACGTATAGTTTAATAGTATTTCAACATCAATGTGTATTCCTGTTCAAAAGAATAATTCCGATTCAGATACAGCCAAAAAGAAATTTAAAATTTAAGTTGTATAAAAAAGTATTGTAGAAAAACCTCCAATGCGATAGTTATCATTTCAGTGTCATTTTAACGAAAATTCTTTCTTGTATATTTATTTATAGCGGTCGGATACTCCCATTTTATTGCCCATTGTTAATAAAAATAAGATATGAATTACAAAATTAGAACACATTTTTGGGAGTCCGAGGGTTGTCCATAGCTGAGAAAGAATCCTCTTCTTAAAAGAATTATATAAGTTTATGTGTCTTTATAATTACCCAGCAATCCACCTTTCGGAGTGTGGCAGGGGGTGCCTGCACCATGATTCTATTTCCCTAATCGATTACTTTCGGGCAGAAATGAGTTCTTGAATCGATTGTTTCTAGCATCTAATTCTCTGATCTCTCATGCATAATCAGAACGGCCTTTATAACATGGTGGACGCATTACATAGGCTACATCATCTCTGAACGTGCTTTCTCTAAATTCATCAAGTAAATTAATGCTTTGTTGAAATCTTGTAGCTTCTAATGATTCCCATCCAGCGTCCCGAAGCATCTGAGTTACTCACTGAATTACCATAGCAATTCGCATATCAGCTCAGTTCAATATTACAAATGTCCAATTGTAATTTGTCGAAAATTTGATTACTAATTTCATCATGAATAGTATCTGGAATGTATGGATTAATTAATGAAATAATATTATTCTTGTGATGATCTCAGTGTTCTGAGGGGTTGAATCGTTTCCCACGTCTTCTTCTGGATCTCCACAAAGCCGCCGTTGGAATGTTTCAACCATTCCTCCTTGTTTGTGCTCGGATCTGCACGTTCGCCTGCGGAGCAGAATTAGCGCGAAGTTGCGAAAGTGCATTCGGAAGAAGCCGTTGCAGAATCCAATGAGGGAACAATGGCACTTTTCCTCCAACCTTGAGATATTTATATTCGAGTTGAACTGCGAATTTACTCTGCCTCGGAATCGATCTAAAAATTATGCCTTATCGTCTGTGATATACATGCAATACTTACATCGTCTGATTGATATTCTTGTATACGGAAAATGTCAGAATTGCATTGACAATAAATATTTGTATTGCTTTTGAGAGTGATCCTTACCAACACCATTTACCCCAATTCCTGAAATTAATTCTTGGCAACGAAATCTCAAATAAGTATATATCTATATGAATATGACGTAATTCGAGCTTAATTTAATTAAAAATACAATCATTTTAAGAGGCTAAATATAAGGTTGTTCGTCATAAGTATGCAAGTTTATTCAAAATATTAAGAGTAATTAATAATCATCTTAAATCGGTTTTTACATCGAAAGGAGAGTTGGAAAAAATAATCAAATTAAATACTGTTACCTGAGGCATTGATCTGGAGGAAAGTGGCCAATTTGGGTTGCAGAAAATTTAATCAGATTTTTAATGTGAATAATAAGTATTTGCTGAGAAGTGCGAAACATTATTTTCTATAAAATATTCCCTGATAGAGAAATGTGAGGCCGATCCTGAGATTGCATGCTGAAGGATTTAAAAAAGCAATTATCAAATCCTTTCTTAAAATAAATAACAGTTGAAATGCGGTGGAGGGGTTAGCGTTCTATCTCTAAGGTCTCGGGTTCGAGTCCGGCGGATTGGAATTTTCCTGTCAGGGAATGTTTGTTTGCGTTTGTAAATAATAATAATTATGAAAATGGATGTAATTGGGATTATCTTCCTGTTTCTTGTAAAGAAGTAATTATTATTTTGGACAAAAATCATTGGGAAGTCTCGGATAAAGGCAATACATTTTGTTAGAAGATGATTTCAAATTTTCTCTAGAATTAAACCTTTCCTTTATTAACGTTATGTCTTCAAACCTGCTGATATCTCTTCCTTTTTCCGTCGCTATCTACTTCTTAAAGAAAAGATGGCTCTTCAATTTTCCTCCAACTTCGGAGTGCATTTTCCCTCTTAGGTCAGTTGAACTCTTGAGACATACATCTCCATTTCCCGTTTCAATGGCACTGTCATCCGTCAGTCTCTCCTTTCCTTCATTCTTTTATCCTTTTGACTCCTCATTCCTCTTCCGTTATTTCATCACCTCTTCATGTCTTTCTCTGATGTGTATTTACCCGTCACTTCGCTTTTCCCTCCAAATCCCTCACTTTCTCATCTTTGCCCTTTTTCGCTCAAATCAACACTTTATCTGTTTAATTTGCATATCCTCTGCGACTTTACTTTCTAAACATTCCATTTTTGCATTTAATCACGAGGGATATCTATAGAACGACGTAAATGGTCGAAAAATAGCATTCCTGTTATTCCTGTATACCGTGCATATGTGTACGTTAAAAGATGACGAAATGCTAATTTTTCATTATATTATGCATTCCAATTTCATGTGTGATTTGCTTTTAGTTTATCAGGTATATATTTTCCCAATTATTGATTGTAGTGTTGCGCCTTACATTTTTCTAGACGTCGTGGAATCTTATTTAACATCGCTCCTCAAATATATTCGACACGTTTCTGTAATGGTCTTTACAGAATTCTATCCCTCTTCCTCATGATTCTTTTTCCTTAGGTACCTGAAGGGACATTTATAAAATAAGGACCTATGCCAGATCTTTGTAATTACCATCCCTAATTTTTAAAATTCTCTTCTTGTTTATTTTACTTTTGCTCTTTCGTTGTTGGACTTGTAACATTATCACTTTAAATTAGCATTTTCTGTTGTATATGATAAATGATTGATATTTAAATCGTCTCTGAAATCACCAATTTCGGTGAAAATTAACTCTCATAAATTTATTTTCAGAATTTGATTCATCATCGTGCGTTTGAAGGAGTCGAAGTAAATGTTGCATTCTTCGGAAGCGATGAGTGTATTTCCCTTCGGTTGCCACGCGACGCTTTCCGATATTCACGTCCTCCTTGAGATGAGTTTTTCTTTTTCCCAGGATTTTCTTTGTCCGCCGTTTATGATCTTCTGTCTCACGTGGCTTTCTCTTCGTTTAATGAACGCCCCAGTGAATGGGATTTCTTTCCTTGTTAATTTAAGGATAGCTGTTGGCATTTGCGCAAGAATTTCTCCCTTGCAACTTTATCTCTCATTTGTGACGTCGAGAATTTCTTACGAAAATTCGCATCAGTTTGAATTCATTCAAAGAAATTTGATAAAATTACACTGATAGCGTATCATTTTGAGAAATTACGTAAATTAGTTTTCGTACAAACTTTGCTATTGATTTTAAATCTGTCCCACGCATTTAATTTCTCTTTATTTGCAGATTTATTTAGGGGCCCTATTTAGAAAGAGTAAATTCCAAAAGTAACCATCGCAACACAAACAGGGCTGTGAATCCATTTTACCAATTTAAGAGTAATTTAATAGTTTGTGGATGTGAACTTGAATTCAATAATGAGATAATTAATGTTTACATTCCTTAATTAAGGGACTGCCAAGCTTATAGTTCTTGCGGATCGCATTACCATTAGGGATGATTTCGGGGTTCGGAGGCCAGGGTCTGAATTATAATTAGGTGCAATAGGAGATAGCTGAGGGCCGCAATGAGATTGTCCTATTAATCTGTAAATAAAAATTTGCTCTGGTGTATCGCTTCAAGAAAGAATTTTATATTTGTCTTATAACACGTTTATAGAATAAATTACATTGCTTAGGCCTCTATTTATTGTAAACAATTCTTCCAACATTCATTGCATTTTATAGAATACCACTTATTGCAATTCAAAACTGATTTATTTTTGCCGTGGAGAAGGTACATAGATTTCTATGGAATATATATTTCTCTATTTTATGAAAAATTCTTTTTTTTTTACTCATAATTCTAAGAGGAGTCGCATCTTCACGCCTATGGCCCCTGGTGGCTTAAATACGCCCCTGCCAGAGGCAACATATTTTCACCGGTTTCACCATCTAAAATCTCGGTATTAATTGTTGCTGATACCTCCATAACATTACAGCAATACTTTGCATTAGATTTAGATCATGTCAGCTTTCATTCTGCAATTCATAGCCTCAATGTTTTGATCCCATTAATGCTTTCAATTGCAAATTGAAATATGTATTTGAAAGGCGAAGGAAAAGTTCGATTTCTCCGATGCAAGGCCGAGCAAGATCGATGGAAAGGGCAAATGGGACTTAACTTATGCTAAAACCATCAAATGCATATGAGGTGAGGCTTTGGTTTTCAAATGATCCAATTTAAATAAATCTTTTCCATATTAGGACATCAACTCTAATTTGGCATGTTTGAAAGGTACTGAAAATAGCGTTCTCCGAGGTGACTATAATGCAGACAAGAAAATCTTACAGAGTTTAGCTATTACATAAACTTGTAAAAACTAAAGGCGAATGCAATTTGAAAAACGAAGTGATCTTTGCCTTTTTATCTCCAATGACGACAGTAGCTTTGTCTTCTCCTACCAAAAGTCTCCGACGGTCGTATTTTCAATTTATTCCGAATGTGTTTATTTCTGTTGATTTTACATCGTTGCTATCATCGGTTGTTAAAGAATGGCCCTTTCCGGTTCTTATTCTTTTTCTAAACAATCGCCGATCGTAGAGCGCCATTCTGTCCAATGCGTTCCTCCCGCGATTTCTTTTTTAAATCTCCTGGTTTAGTGGCGCAGCTGTGTGCAGCTGCTGCTCTCCCTTCCTCTCAACAGAATCTCCTTTTGTCTCTCAGACTCCCACTATTGCCATAGAGAACCGTACGTTTTCGACGAATTATGGGTAGTCATTTATTGTTCCCGCTGCCCCATCTTGAATAATGGAATATTTTTAATTTCTCTTTGACCATAAAATAATGGAATATTAATATTGGGACTGCTACCATATCTTGACGAATGAAATGTGCCTCATTTGTCTTTTGGTACAGAATAGAGAAAAATGTATCTTTAATCTGCTTTTGTCTCAGTCTTGTTCATGGCTGTGTTGATTTGAAAGATACCTACTGAGGTATGAGTGATGCTGAATAATAGCATTAATTGAGGTGTCTCCTTTTTGAATGTTACGAAAAGTATTACTCGTAGAGTCATTGTGCTTCACTTACATGGACTTAATTCCCTTATACCTTTCTGGTTCAGTGAGGAAATCAAGGAAACTACCTCACTCCTCATCTTGTCTAGTTTGGCTCATTTCCCTCTCATAGCACTTGGTTACTACGGAGGATGAGGTCCCATCCGGCCTTCTAGCTGATATAGACGGTATGAATACTCCATATCTTCAGGTCCCGGCCTATCTCGTGTATGACTGTGTTTACGTGCTTAGATATTACCGAGTTTGAATAAAAGCATTCATCTCGGCCACTCCTTAGTGAGTGCTCTCAAACGTGTGATAATTGTACAGCACTTGTGTGGAATTCTCCCCTCAAATCTTCTACAGCGAGAATACCAAAAAACTTCCTCTTTAACGAGGAATTTGGATAACGGAGAAACAAATACAGTACTAAAAATGGGCATAATCTTAAATTTATGATAAAGTAATTACTTATATGGTATCTAAGTACGAGAGGTTGTGCTTAAATATAATTTAAAGTTATATAAGACTATAAATCAAGTAAAAGAAGGGAATTATATTCCTGTGATTTAAATAATATAACGGTATCTATTTCCATTGAAAGTCGGAGAAGAAATGAAAATTAAGATACGTTACAATAAACATATTTAAATTTGACTCCAAAACAAACTTGGAAATCCAGAAGAAGAATCTTTTCCCATTTTAGGTATTCGTCTCGATTATTTAGGACCATTGTATCTAATTCTGCAAACGAATGAAAGATGAAATTAATGATTCCACTTACTAAACTTACCTCATACCTCATCATGCCTGGTAAGCCTCACTCAAGGCCAAAGCCTTCAGTTGCCAATGGTGGAGGAATTGGGGATAAGACAGGCCTTCGATGTGATGGACAACAGTCATGAAAGATAAATTATTCAAATGTATCAATAATGTTGAATCGCAGGTTCAGGAATTTCTCAGCACTCTCAACTCCAGTGTCTCTAAATCATTCAAATCTTGCAGTTGTCCTTCGGAGGCATTCCTTAACGACGCCTTTCTCTAATTGTAACTCCTGCATTGTGGAGAAGTAAAACATTCTGCAGTGACTATCATAGTACAGGAGTAGAAGCATTGCCTCTCTGTCGGAGGCGATGACGAAATGGTGTCATGAGTATTCGTATGAATATGAGTAATTTTGGTGAGTCGCTCTCGGAAACTGACATTTGCCAATCTTTTGAACCATAGAGAGTACGATCATCATCGAAAATGCAATACGCATGGCCCTTTGGGTTAAAATAGTGAATGCGTTGATGTAATTTTATATTTTATATACTTGGATGATTCGTGTGTTTAAAAAAGCGGAAGAAGTCGGAAATAGCCAACGTTTTATCGACTTCATCTTGCGCATGCACAGGTGTTACACTCGTTATATGCAAAAAGTACCAATGTGTACTTTAAAGCTGCGCATGTTTACTTGTTATTTTTTAATTTTCCCCCCTTGACTCACTCTTCCCTGCGCGTCTCATACTCAGGGGCATTGCCAGGATTTGTGTCTGCGGCATTAACACAAGGTTGCCTACATTCTTTGGCCAGGCACACGTCTGCCCTAAATGTAACAAATATGGAATTGTGTATTTATTTACAAATATCCGTCACAAATGGCGTGTGTAACTGTTAATATTTAAACAATAACAATTTACCCCATAACATAAATTTTTAAAAACAGAATTTGGCTCTTGGGGCTCACTCATGGCCCCCCTGAGCTACGCCACTGCTGGACAATCACGCGTTGCTATGCATATAGAGCATAAATAATAATAATTTAGTAATATTAAAGAGATTAAAGAAATCTGAAACCTGAAATCTGTCAAAATTGTCCCAAAAATAATTTCAGCTTCTGGTGAAATAAATTTAGGTAAAATCCTGGAAACAATTGGAATAGGAGATCAAATTATTGTTCAACCACAAAAAACTGCTATAATTAGTACTTGCTCCATAAAAAGATTTTTGAATTATTATTAAAAACCAATAGATTTCCCTAATCTCTCTGCATCCGGGATAGCTGAATGTTTCCCAGTTGCTGACAAGTACAGAGCAATAATAATAACTAACGGGTTTCTATGAATGTTGAACCTTCGCATCGGACAAATACTAAAATTCCAACCATTTAGCGTTCATCAGTCAAAGATTGTCTATGTATCTTGTGAATAGTAGAAAATAAATGTAGCTAGTCTTCTCCGATGACTGAATGGGTTATTCTCGTTAATAATAGAATACCTTATCCGCTGAGTTATTCTTGGGTGTTGGTCTCGATATTATATGGTTAACCGTCGGAATAAAATCTCTTCCATCCTTGAGTATCTGTTGATTGACGTGGATATGGGAAAACCATAAGGCGAAATCTTTGTGGCTTCTCCATCATTGGAAAGTGTAGGAGTCGTTTTCGTATTTTTTCGTCTGAGAGGTGAAAATTACGAGAATTCAGCGGAAACCGATTTCAAATGAACGCGAGGCATTCATTCATGGAAACACGACTAAATTACCGAAATAATGAAATAAATAGCATTTCCAATGTTGCTTTGTCTCCCCATATGCGCATATTCTAAACAACTGAAGCCGGCATTGGTGTTTCGTAATGATTTTGGCGTGTAATTCGTAATAATATTACAAAAGAATAATTGTGGTAGTTAATTCCTTGTGGGATTTACATTTTCGAAATTCGAACGTAAAATAATAGAAAATTATGAAAACGATGATGGTGCTTTTATAACATTTATCCATTTTTATTTGCTTATATTATTGTCTGTGGACATAGATTAACTTGGAATTATAGTGTTCCGAGGTGAAGGTTTCGCAGAAACTTCGATTATTTCATTCATCGTTGAGAATTTCTAATATCTAAATACAGCGATATCTCGGCTAACGAGTGACCCTGCTGAGAAAGATTTTTTTTGTTGTTTTCGTCGGCTGGGTCCCAAATTCTCGCTGCATATTCCAGGTGGGGTCTAGCTAAGAAGAAATACCATCGCTCTCCAACATTTTCATACAATACGCATTATAAAACCGAGCTTTTTAGTTGCTCTACCGTATGTTTTTGGGATATGTGTGCTCCAGTTTAAGTTATTTGTAAGAGTGATTCCAAAATATTCAATTGGGTCGACTACATTTATATTCATTCCTTAAATTAGTACAGGTGGTTCTGACGCAATTTTTTCCTGTCGAAAAAGTTTACTACAGAGCATTTCTTTACATAACGATCTATTTTCCATTTTTCGCACCTTCAATGTAATGAAGTATTGTGTTGTATATCTCATAATGAGTTTTGCTATTTTAACTGTACAGTTATCAACAATTTGATAGTATTAATATAAACAAGGAAAGGCGTTTTTATGAACAGAGTGCCTAAGGAAGCTCATTTATTCTCTGATAGCGAAATCTTATGAGTAGCAATCGCGTGGCTAATTCGGATAAACCTTTTCCGTAATGAAACACCTTTGGTGTTTTCACTCAAAATATGCTCACCCGCCATTGCAATCGATATTCGATTGATTGACGCGGAGCTCAGGCATAACTAGGGTGGCGAGAAGCTGGTTTGCAGGTCGGTTAGCGAGAGATCGTAGGCAGATCATTGGAAAACCGGTTGAGTCCCACGCGCATTGCCCGTTGAGCAATCATCGCGTTATGACGCGAAAAATTCGCAGCGACTCGTAATTTATGGGCGACAGTGGAACGCAATCAACGTCATCAAGGTTTCCATGGTGCCAAAATACCGTTTATACCCGAATTAATTGCTCATAACGTTGTCTTTAAAGGGTTTTCTGAATCTTTAAGGGATGCGGAGGATGTAAGTTCGTCTAATATTCTTTCGGAGAAATACGTGTTCTTTTGAGAAACTCCTCTCGTGAGGTTTTGGATCCAATTTCTGAAGTAGCGATTTGGGATTGATCAGAAAGAAGGAATGATATGAGCTGCTAAAGTTATGGATGAAAGGCAATTATGAAATGCAGTCACAGAGTTATAAATGAGGAAGGTCACAAAGCACCAATCCATGGTGACATTATTTATTTTTGGAAAGTGGAAGACCTGGGTTCGAGTCTAGGTGACGTTGGACGTTCAGTTTAACCCTCGAGTTTTTCCAGGTCGCACTATCCATTGTGCGCATCCATCCTTATGAATCAACTTGCTTGGTTCATTTGCTGCATTCCATAAATCATTTCATACTTTATATATTTGCTTTTTTATTATTTTTGGGGGTAGTGGTTTAATAAATTATTTTGTTGCCATGGGATTGTTTTTGTTTAGTTACTACGGAAAGAAGCCAAGTTGTGTTTTTGCGTTCTGAAGGACCTGAGAAGGAAATGTGTAATGAAATATTGCTTACTGATGGAGGAGAATTACATACATTGTGCCCTTATCGGTGAGAGTCTGGTTCTAGTTGCTCGGTTTAGTAGAGATGGGACAGAAAGAAGAGTAAGAGCTATTTATATCTTATGGATTATGATGTACATGTCTTTATACCTTGCATTACTTTTAAAGTTTCTATTAGATATTTCCATGCACTTATATATGCGTCGACCGGTAAGAAATTAGAAGTTCACATTAGAAAGCAGTTGTTTACGTTTAACAAATATAGTACGAGCATGCGTATCCGTCGAATATGAATAAGGAAATTGCATGTGTATTGAGTTAAACCTCGACAACTTACTGAGTAACGGTCAGAGATATTAGTTACTTGGACAACCGCCAGTGGCGCTGAATTACGTAAGATTCCGGTCTATTTTATCCATAGCTAAGCATGAAAAAATGCCAGAAATTATAATTATCAACGTATTCACTGAAAGGAATACGGAAAACAGCAATTCGAAGCACGTTTGGATGAAGTATTGCTCGAGAGAGATTTGTTTATTCGTTGTTAAGACAACAGAAATGCTAGAATTAAAAATAACTCGTCGTTAAAGTTTTAATGCAGTTTAATTGTGTTTTAAGAGGTAGCATTAAATGATCAGAAATGAAGAAATTGTTCGAAGATTCCGCTTTAATTTTTATATGGTGCTATATTTTTCCGCTTCCAGTTTTATTGATATTGCTTTAATGTTTTACCATGAATCTTCTCCCATCTTATGTTTATATAGAGGTCCATCTAGACGTTTCCGATTAGTGCACGTAATTACCTGTAGCCGGCCCTGTCCCTAAACTTCGAAGTCCTCTAAGAATCTTCACGGTTCTCCGTTGCGAGTTAAAATCAAAACAAATGAAAACGTAACATGAAAGAGCTCGAATGTTACGCGTTTCCGATGAAGTGATTGTATTCTTCGCCCAAATCAATGAAACTCACGTTTCACGGAAACCATTACCGATGCAAAACACGTTTGAAAAAAGACGCGTTTATTCTTATTGTATTCAAATTTGGCTAACGGAGAAGAACCGTGTCCCAGTGGGCGCAGAAGAAATTAAAAGTAATCCGTCTGTATGGTAATGAGTTTTGAGAAAAGAGCACCGCAGTTCCTTACATTTAAAGGGATGATAAATGAACTGCTCTCCGCTGTGAAAGATTAAATGGCCCGAATGCATTTACTTTTTAATTCTGCCTCCTTTCTTTACGTTAGATGATGTTTACTGATGTGTCTGAATGAATATCCGTCTTATGTGCTCGACTTTAATTAATCACTGAATCAGTTTTTACGAAAGGTTAAATGAATCAAAAGATGGGGAAAGTGAGTTGGAGTGTGGAGTGAACTATCACTCGTGGAACAGAAGCAAGCAATACCTCCAACTCGCTCAGTTTATTTGAAAACCGCACCGCATTGAGGATTTCCAATGGTATCCCTCACAGTGTCTTTCTTTGACCCCCCGAGTTCCTTTTCCTCGTGACCCGTCAACCGTCCAACTCAGCGGAATAATAACCGGAAGTTGTGCTTTTGTTCGCTTTCGAAAGAAACGGAGGACGCACACACACCGACATTTTCTTCGATTCGGCAGAAAATTCGGGAGAAGACGACGATTGTTGATGGTGCTATTGTTTTGTCTTTCATCGCGTTGAGGCGTCATCAACTGTTTTCTTCAAAGGTTCTGTTATTATCGGACACGTCAACCTCACAGTGAAGATAATTGTCTGCTTCTTTATAACTTCTTCTGCTTTTCGTAAGTTTTTCATTCTGTGCTTCTCTGATAAACGTACTTACTTTATGGGAAATCTTTACCCCTGATCACAACGTATGACAACTATTTACTTCCGGAAAAATAATTCTATTTCCTTTTCTAAACGGCTACATTTTAGTTTCTTGTGGGGCATTACTTTCTGATCGACCTTGTATCTTATTTGTTCGACTTCCAATTTAGGTAAATGCTCTCTAATATTTTCTTTAGTCTCTTGGTAAAGTGCGGAAGGACCCCATTCTGGTTGCCGACGTCGGTACTTTTATTTTAATGTTATTTATCCTTCCAAATTTATATTTGATTCTGCTACGTTGCTGGGAAATTGTTTATTTAACTTGATTGTTGATTTTGCAAAAGTATAAAGAAATGTCATCAATATGTTCAATAGAATTCTTAATTCACACGCGTCAATATTTCGCATTAATTACATATTAATACATATTACTATGCTATAATGCATCAATTGTTAGAAACCGATCTTAGTTTAAAGTGTGACTTTCTTATGGAATGTAATCATGTGTATCGCTGCCATTCAGATTTATGTGTATAAATCCGCAAGTAGTTTTCTTCTGTGCACTTATTTCTAACTTTCTCTTTAAAAACTAACATGGCGAAGAATAATATTTAATAAGAGAATTATTAGTCTCAATCTCGCCCTAATAAATTCGTATTACTATTGTTATTATTACCGGCGCCATAATAATAATAATAATTGTTGTTGTTGCTATTATTAAGATTGTAAATACACGGCCCCCATATATGTGATTAGTTATGTTTATTCAATGACACATCCGTCTTTTCCTCGGGTCCATATAACTCTCTAATGCAAGATGTCTCTAAACACCAACGGTGCGTTGGAGACCTTTTTTGCATACGTATTCTGCGGGAGGTGACGTCATCCTCCACCTTCGTCCGCATTTAAACCGCAACGGGCGGCTGCTGAGGGACGGTTTCATTGCGACAATTGCAGCCAAGGACCCGAAAAAAAGAGCGGACCCATTCTCTAAAAGGCCCTTCGAAATAAGCGAGCGTTGAAGAAGATGATCCATGGGAGTGTTGACAAATCGGGCTTCTTTCTGAAGGAAGTTGAGGAGAATCAACTGAAGTAATTAATGGATAAAGTTGTTCCTTAAAAAATGCCAATCGTTAGGAGTTCATCGCTACAGTGTCAGGATTACAACCAGGCAGTATCTCTAATATTCTAAGATGGCCGTTGATGATACTTTATTATAAAATCTTTCTTTGTTTAGCCCTCGTAATATGTTCTCCGTTGTTTACCTTTTCTACTCTCATTTTTACAATCAGTTTAATCAATCTATACACATAGGGACCGTCCTTAATGACGTCACGGCATTTTTAGAACTGCTGACTCCCCCTCTTTCACAAAGTGTCACGTGGTGCCTCATACCCCCTCCTCCAATGTTGCAAAGCTGTCACTTATTCCCATCAGGCTATAGTTGGCCGTGCCTTAATTTTCACCCTTTGAACAAAATAACTTCTTAGCTCTGCACAACTTTTCTTTCGTGCTGCGAAGGTTATGTTGGGAAATTAAAACGGGAAACGCTTATAAAGTATAATATGAATCTATTTGGTAACAAGAATGCTTGACTTTCACCAAAGAAATTAATGAAACTAAATTATGTTGCTATCTAAATATAATATATACATGTTCATTTAATTATATTCTCTTTTTTTCTTAATTTTCTCTTCGTGTTGTCTCCGAAAATTTCAGCAGTATTTTTGAAGGAAATTCATTTTGTTTTTACAATGTTATCGTCAGCATATTAATTAGAGAGTGTAGTAAAACTTCAAAAACCATGTACTACAATTAGGGTCCTGCTACCATATCCTGATGAATGGAATATTTTTCATTTGTCTTTTGGTACAGGATAGAGATAAATGTATCTCTCATTTACTTATATCTCAGCCGAATTCGGGGCTTTAATTATATAACAGCTACTGAAGAATGGTTGATGCTGGATTAAGGTCTCCCCTCATGGAATGCTACGAAAATTCTTACTCGTAGAGTCATTGTGCTTCACTTACGTGGATTTGTTTCGCTTTATAGCATTCTGGCGCTGCTAGGAAAGCAAGGGCAAAATACCTCACTCCTCATCTTACCTAGCAAGCCTCATTCCTCTCTTCTAGCTCTGTAAATCTATTGGTAGAGTGGATGAGGTCCCAGCATGCCTTTAGGTTTAATACTTCACATATTTTTCCATTTCATACGTGGAGGTGAAGACTCCTTATTAAGTACAGGGGAGATGATTTATGGAATCGCAAGTGTAGGGGTTGATTGTGGCGGTCAAAGTACCCCATTAAAGCCAATGCGGAACGCAAACCTCGAGAATGCTAAGTAACGGAGGCCTTATGATGAATGCAGTCCTCTGATGCAACTTCCTCGCTAGCGCCAAAGTTGGCTGCGACGGGTCGAAGCCTTTTATTTATCCTTTCTTTGGAATTAAACTCGCAATTTATTCGAGAACTAGTAAACGCCCCCGTCAAGCATGACGGAACTTAAATTAGTTAAAAAATATATCTAATATTATATACATATTGATCCTTTCTTTGGAATTAAACTCGCAATTTATTCGAGAACTAGTAAACGCCCCCGTCAAGCATGACGGAACTTAATTTAGTTAAAAAATATATCTAATATTGTATACACATGGTCCTCCGAAGCCGTCAAAGGGATGGGTTGTTTATTTCCAAAATATTTTACGAAATTTCCGTGCGTTTTATCAGAATCTTCGAAAGCTCGGATCTATATCAATATTTCACGACTAAAATAAGAATCTATGACCATTTTCCTTTCTTTTGGCACTTCTATTGATTTCTTAGGACCACTGTTTCTAATTTAATTTTGTAAAAGAAACAACCTTTGCAGGTAACGAAAACCTATTTTACGCACGTCTCTTATGGAAAAGTATACTAACTGAATTTCCCCGTGCATTTACATGAGAAAACTCATGAAATCAATGTTCAACAATTGCTTTGGTCGTCAAAGGGATGGGTTGTTTATTTCCGAAAAAAATTACGAATTTTCCGTGTATTTTGTCAACGTTCTCGCAATTTCGAATTCATATGAATGAATCACGACTAAAATAAGATTCTATGATTACTTTCCTTTCTTGTGACGCTTGTCTCTATTTCGTAGGACCATTTTTTCTAATTTAATTTTGTAAAAGAAGCAACCTCTGCAAGTCATGAAAACGTAATCTACGTACATCTCTTATGGAAACGTATTATGGGCTCCTGGGTTCGAACCCGGGCTTTTACAGAGATGAGAATAGTTTTCCTGGTGGTTTCAGCATCGTAGAAACACAATGCAATTGTTTCAGATCTNAAGATTTTCAACTTCCGATTCTGGTAACTTTAATCGTATAATTGTCAAGAGTCCGAAATGATAAATAAAAAGTTGCTCCTACATCTCCACTAATTTATTACGGTGCTACGCATGTTTGTTGCCCCTGTAATTCATTACTACAAATTGTCCGTGACTAATATAATTAAGATCTCTGAACATTTTCATCCTCTTCATATCGTCATCTTTTTCTAAATGGGCCTAAATACACAATGTATTCTTATGGGGAAATGAATAAACTCGGAATCAACAATCGCATTGGTCGTCAGGGGGACGGGTTGTTTACAACCTCGAAATTTCACAAAATATTCGCATATTTTATCTAAATTCTCGCAGTTTCGAAACAAAAGCTTTATTCTACGACAATAATAAGAATCTGTATTCAATTTCCCCTTTTTTGGTACTTATCTTGATCTTATGCGACTATTCCTTCTAATTTAATTTTGCAAAGAAATAAAGTCTGCAACCGATAAAATCGAACTTTATGTGTATTTCTTATGGAAATCTATCCGAATGATCTAGGATCAAACCCAGCAAAGTTATCAAATAAAAATATGACAGTGCTTCCTTCTGGGTCTCAAAGAACACGTATGCAAAATTTGACGCAAATCGCACAAACGGTGTGGACTCCAATCGTGAACAAACAAACACACAAACCCACAGAATTTCTGCTTTATATATATAGATATGATGCCAAAGATTGTTTTTATATAGTTTATAGTTGACGGTTCACTCGCACTTGTTGCGGAAAAGGAACGGAGGTACCCTCTTATTATTCTCTCTCAGCATAGGCGGACCCTAGGCGGGGGACGATCACCCTACTCTTTTGTAGCCTACTACGAGCTTGAATAGAGATCAGGTCGTTAAGACTCGATCACTGTAAATCTGTTAATTAAAATGGCATCTAACTTGAGCTTGGAAGGGGAAAATAGGAGCTATTTCGTTACGCTCTGCGAGTGAAGTTAATTTAATATTCTCTGCTGAGGAGGATTTGTAATTAGGCTCAATAGGCGCTAGCTGAGGGCCTCATCTACATTAAGGCATCAATGAGATTTTAATAATAAATTCTCAGTGAAAATATTCTGGTTTTTCGCTTCAAGAAATAATTTTATACTCGTTGCGTGAGGCTACGTGATGTGTGTGTAGGATATATTAGATTGTTAAGTCTATCCATCGTTATTTGCACTTTATAGAAATACTGCGAATTGTAATTCAAATCTTGTTAATTAATTCTTGCTGTACTTGTTTCCTTGGGATGCATTTCTGTGAGTTTTATGAAAAAATTCGAACTTTTACTCATGATTTCTTGTGGCGGCCTCAATCTGATTTCTGCGCCGAGGGCCTCTGATAGCTGAAATCCGCTCCTGTCTGTGGGAGAGAAATAGATTTTGTTTCATGATCTACTGGAATTGAAGACAAATCTGTAGGTATACGGTTTTGATGATTGATATGATCATTTTTTAAATATATCATCGTCAAAGGTTGACCATCCGAGTGTTGGGATTCCGCAGAACATTTCACTCGCAATATTCATAATTATTTGGTCACAGCCATAACATCTTCCTTTTCCTTTTTATTTAAAAGTTCGCAGCCAAATACATCGAAGCTCCGTATTACACTGCTATCACAACCAGATACGATCATCCTCACTTAAAATTCACTCTTTGCAATTATTATTTCTTACTCTAGTAAATGCTTGTCCGGATTTATGTATCCAATGGAAAATATTGGAATAAGAATATTAATCCAGGGCTCATTGAAGCTAAGTAGTCTCCAGAAAGAATTAAAAGAATGATGGGAGGAATTATGGAGGAAAACGTAGGTTTATTTATTAGAGGAAAGTGATGGCGCGTTTTAAAGTTAGGAATAATGAAAGATTAAAGATGGGATGTCTTTGACAGATGCAACAGACCAATTTTCTCATTGAAAACCGTTGGTAATTGAGATGGAGAAACATGTGGTGCGAAAACAAACTCCGATAATAAATATGACTACAACTACAGAAACGCAGAATTACAGATCTACAGAATATGACAGAAACGTTTTCAAAGGATCAATTAAAAAGGGGGAGCAATATTTTTCATTTTATTGATAAAATAAGACTCTTTTTCGATGTTTTCCACAAGAATTCAACATGAGATTTTCGAATATGACGTAAGTAACAAATCAATGGAAGATCTTAACTGTAAAAAGTAAACAATTCCGACGTTGAAAGATGAATAAAATAGTGCCAAGTTTACTGTTATTAATGTCACGTGTTTCTGGTAGATATATGAATATATGGGAATGTAGGGGAATTACACATAATGATAAGTTTAATAAAAGAATATGATGTAGAAATAGAAGTGACGTTTTGAAAAAGTGATGTCCTTTCTTCTTCTGCGCTTGTTCCGTATAAATCAAGCATCCCGAACAATCTGGGAAAGACCGTAAATTCAATTGCTTTGATTGCAGCGAGGAAATTGAAATGAAGGAAAGAGGAAACGCGTATTGCGCAAGGTGCATCTTTTCTAAGAAATCGCCGTTTGTCCGTTACCGCATCGTTTACATCCATTCCTCGGATTTTATTTCAAACGCTTGACTCAGTGCTTTTGGCATCCTCAAGCGTCCACTTAAAGCAGAAGTGCATCCCTAAATCTGGAAAACGCTTTCATCCTTTCAAACATATTCCTCTAAAAAATCCCTTTGCGTTTCCTTGTTCCACTCCTTCCCTTTCTTTCGAAACTTCCCACGGTTTCCTTCTCGCTTTTACACCCATCTCTAACCCTCCATACATTCCAGGGATTTATACATAAAATGCACAAGGACAACACTCCCTTTCTCGGGGGATTTCAAACATCCCTTTTCCTTTTTATCTCTGACCATAGGCAACTTCGTCCCCAGAAGGAAGAAGAAACGGTGCGACAGTGCTGCCGCTAACAGGAGACGCGGAAGCGCGTGTAACTGATTTTAATAGGTCTTTATCCTCAGCCCGAAGTGTTTGTTTGTTTGTGTTCCAGTTTGTTTACATGTGCTGCTATCGCATAATCCAATCTTTAGCGGTGTAAATAAACATGATCGAGAGCTTGGGGTGATTCTGAACGGAGTGGAGTCGCTACCTGATAGCGAAGGATGTCTCGTATGATTCCAGGAGACCTTGAGGATTAAAAAAAAAACCTCTGCGGATGATGAGAACAATAGAGGAGCGGCGGGCGTTTGCACGGGATGGAGACGTCCGTCATACACACCGCGTTTCATTCGCCAGCGACGGTCATTTGTTTTCATGACGATCCGACGGGAAATGCGCGAGGACAGCGATTTCCAATCGATCAGAAGTAAAAGGGAAATGCACTAGAAATCAGGGGGACGACGAAGAGCTCGCTTCCGATCGACTGTTTGCAACCAAAGTTAATTATTCGAGCTTCACTTTCGCTTCCGCATGTGTACGGCCATTGGTAATCGGGTTTTTTCGCTGAAAGAATTAGCGAATGAAAAAGATACGGCGAAGTATATATGGTATGGTAAACTCTACAGAAGTAATACATACTAATCGTATTATGTTGTGGTATGTTCCCTGCTCACAACACACTCATCCTCACCTCAATAACAGCATCTCAAACGAGGAGCATGTTACAAATGTAGATGCATGGAGATATCTACCCAGAGCTGTTTGTACACTGAACTGAATTACCACATTTCATTAAATAGCAGTTATGGATATTTGGCGATACTCACGAAACCCGGGATTCCAAAATATTCCAATCTCCGTTCATAATGGGCGTTAAAGATCTGCTCAGTCGAAGTTGTGAGCTAATGGAAAATCTCCCTTTAACCACTCCCGTCTTAAATGATTGAGTCTCCATGAAGGTTAGGCTAGACTCATAATAACAAGAAAATCGGCAAGTGGCCGTCTTTAAAGAAATGGAGGGTGATACCCTTTTACTGATTTACCACAACAATTTTTAATGGTAAATACTTACGTAAAAATAAGATACGAGGTTAGGTGGAAGAGATGCCCAATAGGACTTAACCTCGCCAAGTAAGGGTCAAATAATAATAATAACAACATATATTTAGATTATGGGGTTATTTACAACAGCTGAATTTCAACTGTGTTACAACAAATAGAGAATTGCATCAGAAATTTAATGATTCATGAAAATACATAATTAATTAATGCGAGGATAATAATAGTTTATACATTTTTTATAAGACGAGATTAAAAATATGTGCTTGTACAGAAATTTTAAATCTCTCAGAAATCGAAAAACGCGTACAGAACGAATAATAAACCTTATGGAGTCTTTTTCGTAGCGGCTCTACTTTGCTCCAATCGCGGGAGACGATGTCAGATGCGTGAGTGGAAAATGAGTAATTATTTAATTGACATATAGTCTAAAACAAATAAAAGACGAATGGTCTTTACTGCTGAAAATTCGTGAACTTAAATATTGTTTGGTGCCCAACGATAAGGGTTTGATAAATAAACCGGTTTGCCGGGCAAAAGTCGCTCAATTGTGCACGATTTCACGTGACTTTGAAAGCCTCAGAAGTCATTTAGATAGACGCTGCTATTTCTTTCCTTTCAAAGTATCTTTGTGTGTAGCCATACGCCCGTCGATTGTTTTGCCATTTATTTATTAATACTTATAATGATTTGAATGCGATGCGCTATTGGGATTGGCAGCAGATATCTGAAGACAGTGTGGCAAAACTGATCGGAGTGTGAAAGCGCCATTCAGGGACACGTGGAAATTGCCGAAGGATGTTTACTTGTGGAATTAAAGAGGCGCTGACTGAGGTCTCTTTTGAATGGGAAAGAGGAAACGAGACGTAAATAAGATGCTGAGTGGCCACACGGCTGCTGGAAGATGCACTTTTTCCTAAATAGTGCAGTTTATTTCCAACGCTTTGAATCAAAGAAACTAGAACAGAGAAATCATTCATTTTAAGGGATTGGTTGGTGAAAAACCAGCCTCTTTTGATTTAACCGCGGTAAGTCCTTTCCCATAAGGCATTCATGTGCACAATAAAACAAACACATTTCGGCATTGACGCAGCAACTGGTTCTCTATACGTATTTTATTTGATGCGGCGTAAAATTGCTTAATGGAATCGGTGTGTTTTAAGAATACTGTCTGGTGGACTTTTACGTAAACCTGCTTTTTTTGTCTATCATTGCCTGAAAATGTGAACTCGTTGGCGAAATTAGTTGCAATTAAACATTAAATATGGAAAATTCTAGATTCATCTTCCAACCAATCCTCCTTTTCTCCTAGCTGGATTACATTCCTGGAGACTTCCAATAATTGTAGTAATGAAACGTCTCGATTGATGGGCGAGGTCGTTCTTTGCATTTCTCTTTATTACTCAAACTACGAACCTTTCAGCATCATATTCACCTCAGTAAAGCGAATTTTTCTCAATTATCATCTTATATTCCTCACTCACTTTACTTTTATTGAGGATTTACTTTAAACCTTTTTTAATTCCAGGAGGATGATCTCGTCATCCGGGGCCTTTTCTTAATGAAAGTTAAGAATGATAAAATGTGATGGTTGCAGCGTACGATAATAGTAGCATCAATATGAATTGAATCTAATATGTCCAAACTCTGATTTGTATGCGTACTAAAGAAGTAGAAGCAAACACTTTGCAATTAGAAATTACTAAGTGCCTCTTTCTACTTCTTTAGAATGGCATCAATATAGTGAAACTACTCATAACAGACAACTGCTGATAGATATTGTTCTTATGTAAACCTGTTTTTCGTTTATGATATCCTCCTATCTAGATATGGCTCAATGTTGTCCAGCTAGGTTTGTTGAAGATTCCAAATCCGACAGTAGTGTTCTCCTATAACAGATTGTCTCTGGTGGGATTGAAATAGAAGACTTTATTCCAAATGGAAGTTAATCAAAAAAATTATCGCTACAGATCTCGTCGACGAGGTAGTTGATTTTGTTACTCCCGTTAACAACCTTCGCGAACACCGAGAGAAAACAAAAAAGCGTTACTAGGGAACAATTGCCCGGATGGATAACTACTTATTGCCGTTTTGGCGGCGGAGAGAAGCTAATAAAGTTAGAGTTAGGTCGCTGTTTAAACACCCCCTGCCACACGCCACTCTATATAAATTTTAATAAGTTTATAATTGAAGGATGTGTTATCTTTGTTGGTTTATTTCCAGATTTTCCCATACACTTGAGGATAATTAATGAAGTCGTTATAAATTAGGGAACGTGTGTTTCGTGTGCTAGTCTCCCTGTGATTTCCTAAAATCTCGCAAATGGCGTTGTTTACGTAGTCGTGTGGATCGAATGTCGAAAGAACGCCTTGCGCTTGGCGCCGCTCGCTTGTCTTTTACCGGCTGCATCCCTTCCAAACGCCCATTGAAACCTCTCCGAAGAATTGTTTTGTCTTTTTACCTTTCGCCGTGTTCGTGGAAAAGGTGCAACGTGTCTGAAGCTGTGTGCGAGAGAAGTTTAATCCTCAGAGGGATTGGGAAATCGAACTCTGTGATGGAGAAACGGCGAAACTCGACTTTTCATACGTTTTCCAAATGCATCATTTGATGAAACCTCGAGATTTCTTTATTGAAATTCAAACTACCTTTCCGGAAAAATTGATTAAAATGATTTCTAATTTGTGAAATGTCTATAACACCAGGCAAATGAGGCTGGGATATGAGTTTATATTTGTAAAAATAAATATATCGTAAGCAAAAAATAGTTGTTTGGAGTCTATATGACGAGTATTTAATAAAAATAACTTAAGCAATAAAATATATTCAGCAATAGTTGATTACAATCTACATGCCAATTATTCATCCTTAAAGCTAGTCGGAACCTTATCCCCTCTACCATTGGCTATAAAGATCTAGGAGAAAGGAATGAGGTGTAATAGGCAAGATGAGGAGTGAGGAAGTTTGTCCTTCCTTTCCTCACTGCCAGCCAGAATGCTATAAGCAGAACAAATCCACGCAAGTGAAGCAAAATGACTCTGCGATTTACCCTTTCTGTTGCATTTGATGAGGAGAAACCATAATTAATGCCAATATTCAGCATCATTCCTACTTCAGTAGTTTTCATATAATCACATCCATGAACAAAGTAAATGAAAGACAGATTTTTCTCTATCCTGTAACAAATGATAAATGAAAAACGCATCTGGCTATGGTAGCAGGTTTTATTACAAGTTTTATGAAATTGTACTATGCTGACTATATATATATATATATTCCTTATTAAGTACAGGGGAGATGATTTATGGAATCGCAAGTGTAGGGGTTGATTGTGGCGGTCAAANTATATATATATATATATGTGTGTGTGTGTGTGTGTAATAAGCTATGCTAATTTATATTAACGCCGCTTTTATCTGCGTGTTACGGTTGTGAACAGTTAGTAGCCTCTAAGTTTCAAATCGTAATTGTCCCGGTAGTTTTCTGACTTTCAATCGTAGTCACTGTAACCTCAGTCGCCTCTGTCTGCATCCCTAGAAGAAGCCATCTCGACTATTTCCCCTCAGTAGGAATCATTCGTCTCGGAGGAATCTTCCTCGACCTTCTTCACCTGCAGACAGCGGAGCAGCGCGTGACTGCCGAGCCCTAAAAGGCCCTCGTCCTTTCCTCGCACGTCCATCGTTGCTCAGGGGAATACTAAGACGCAGAGAACAATCAATTGAGGCCGCAAATCTTATTTCTCCAAATTTCTTATCCGAAACTACGGAAGGGCTTCTTAAAAGCTCATGTTGCGAAAAGTTGCATTTTCAGAAATAATAGGTGAATATTTGGGGAGTAAAGGTCTTCATTAAGGCAGTATTGAGACTAAAAAGTCTCTTCTTCAATCAAACCCTTTCGTCCGTTATATTACTATAGAAACACAAGTGTAAACAGATATATAGGAACAAGTTCAACAGTATTGTAAACATGATAAAGCAAAGGCAAATTGGTAATTAGTGAAGTAAACTAAACTGTAGAGAGATTTCCATAGAAACATTTAGAAACTTATTTTTCGCTTCCAACATCTTTCCATTGAAGAGCTTATCCCTTCTTTCTATTTATTTATACTCGACTGATCAGGTTTCCTCATTTTATTAAGCTATTCATTAGACATAAAATTAACTCTGTTACTCGATTTTGCTTTATGGGCCCTAAATTTATTTTCTTTATTAACGCATATTTCTTTATTGAAATTTATTATCTGATCAAATTTGTCCCACACTTTCTCTGCAGCTTCTCTTTAATTCGCCCATTCTTTAATTTCAGTTTTACATGAAATTACCCTAAATATCGACTTTCGTTCCATGAAATATTGAACCTTGAGTGGAACTATCGGGAAAAAGAGGCCATCCGTCTTCGCGGAATCTCTTTGTCGTCTCGGAAATCGCGCTCGCTGAGAATCACGACATCGCGGAATTCATCACATAAATCAGTACTTACACATTTCTGGAACAGCTTGCGTTTATACTCGGTTCTTCCACTTTAAGAGATTTCCATCCACGTATGTTATGAAGAGCCGATTATATTACGAAGAATCACTTAACGTATAAATACCGTATTATGAATCTTATCGAGGCCCCCGCGCGGTTGAGAGCCTCAGCTAGCATAATTCTAAATGCGCATAGTTATAAATCCGCCCCTGGTCTCGTCTTGAAAAAGATAAATGGAAGAGATTTCTCAAGAAATATCAAATAATTATGTTTAATCTCTACCTTCCAAATTATCAAACAAAACACCTTCTCCCACCTCAATTAGGCCCAAAGCGGATTAGAAGTCTTTCCTAAGGTCGCAAAGAGAATCGGTGACACGAATTCGAGTGTTTCTACTTAGGAAATCCACGCACTTCCTCACGCACATTGTCATCGGAATAGTTCTCACGCGGAGACAAAGGCGAAAATTGCAATCGGTGTGATTGGGCAGAAAACGCAACCAAAAGAGTGCACGGCACAGTTCGCACGTTTCACGGACAAAACGAGGTTCCCTGGGGAGGAAAGTGTCAAGGACGAGTGGGCAAGAGTTTGCGGGGAAGAATCCGTTTCCTAAGTCTTCCAATACGAGCAATATATGGAGTGAGTATACGCTATATTGTCTTCCGAGCGTCACGTGATCATGATTTCCCTAATAATCATTATTGTGTATATGAATATTTCTAGGTTTGGGAAAAATCTTGATCATCTGAGTTTCCATTATTTCCCCTGAGTTTTATTATTGTCCCTCTGGAATAAACAGATTTACCTTAATTTACGCTTTGAAATATTATTGCCGTCGTATTACTTTTAATTGAATTTTACTCTTTCAAATGGTACGGGACTTGATGGAAGTGTATGCTCACCTTCTATTTCATATTTCTCAATCTCCGTTTGATGCACTGGACGATGTTATGCTCGAATGCATTCCATCATTCCAGTGATTAGTGTCTATCAAACGATTTCCCTGTGGAAACATTCGATGATGAAACTTCCCCATTTGGCGCACCACGTGTTTGTTCCGCGTTTGATCTCTGCCCCATTTTACCATTCCACTTGGTCCACGTGTTTTCCATCTGCTCTTTGATTCCGATTTCAACAAAGTGGACACATTTTTACGAATATCTGGAATATTTCATTTAGACTGTGTAATCTGTACATCATTTCATTCTCCGATTTCTCGGGTAATATTCCTTCTGTAGTACATTTTTTTCTGGATTTTGATTCTCAATATTTCGGCATTTTCTGCTCTGAAAATTGAGTGATCCATACCCTTACTTTGCGTTAATTTTCTGTGCGCATTTTTATGTTATTGATATATTTCTATTTTTTTTNTTAGTTACACAGGCGATTCAGGACATATAGAAACAAGCTCTTTTGTTTGGCAACAATTAAGCCTTGCTCTTTCCATGTAGGGAATTAATCGATGTATATTATATTTAAAACTTTGTAGCTGCTTCCAGTTTTAGGTAAGCGGCGTATCTGAAAATTGACACAACACAAATATTGTAAAATGATTATTCGTCAAAATGAATTCTTACTTGGCAGTTATGTTAAGATAGAAAGTTGATATTTAAACGGCTATATTGTAAAAATAGAAAAGGAAAGCTTTAGATTAAAGAGGGTTTTGGTCATCAATTGGAACTTCACTAGTGTACAATATATAAATGTATACTATAATATCCCTGCCTTTATGTAGCGAATTGAATTAGCTATATTTTACTGAATAAAGCACATACTAAACACTATATGATGCGATGTTCCGCGTACTCTACTACACAGCTTTTTAATTAATTTGTATCAGGTCTATATACAATTTCCTTATGTTGAAGAGAAAAACCTTTAGTACTTTTCATCCAAATATTTGAGTCAAGGCTTAAAGGGAAACGTGTAAATTAAATTAAATAGATTTGTTGTAATTTCTGACTTCCGCAATGCATTCTCGTAAGAGTAGCTTTGCGTCTCATCCTTTCTGTCTCCCTAATGAACCACTATTTTTTTTGCTTTGGCAGTGACGTAAACTAGGGATAGGACACGGGCAAACCTATTTATAGCATCTTTTTTTTATTCTTTCCCGCCCATCTCTGTCTTTCGTCTCGGAAAATGAGTAGCTATCGAATGAACCACAACGCAGTTCTTTCTTTTACTCAATATTTCCTCCAATTGATGTGATGTCGCTCTTTTATTCATGGGTCTTTCGTTTATTTATTTTATGAAGTATGATTTATTCCAAATGGAAGATTTGGGATAAATTTCGATTATCGAATCTTAAACTTGAAAGTAGCTCAGATCTATACGTCTGGAGTTCCGTTTTAAGATTTAAAACAAGAGAAGACTTTGATCGTCAGGTTCAATTTATTGGCCTCTTCAAAAGAAATATTTAATCATTTCAAATAAAACAGTAACAGTTAAGCTCGTCTTGTTGAACTTTTGATTTTGTTTGACGGTTTACACATAATGAAACTAAGGGACTGAACTCCGATTACAACCGTTGAAATGTTTCTCCAGTTGAAAGTCATTTAATTAGGGCTTCTGTATTCATGATTGAGATCTGTATGGGTCGAAATTTACCGCCCAGACCCTGCTCGTATTTTACTTCTATCATTCCTTCCGTAATGCCAAAAAATCCTTAGAAAGATCAAGGTTGTAGGGATAGCAGAAACTAAAATATGCCGGTAAATTCTATAATCAAAAAGAAACTGTTCTAAACGATGTTTTCAATCTAAATCAGCTTTATTCTATTTACCATCGTCATTTTTCTTGTTACTGATCATCCTCTTGTCTGGACATACATTTTATAAAACAAAGTGCGACGGGTATAACAAACACTCAGTGCGTATGTTCGAAGCATTGCGTAGAGATTTTAAAGGCCTCCTAACCACGTAAGAACCTAAAGCCCTGTTTCAGATCGAACTATTCTCTCCTACCCAAGCTCGGGCCCGAGTCTAGTGAACTGCCAGGTTTACCCGGCCCAGGCAGACCTATTATTCATAAGCCGTGGTTTTGACGCATAAAAATGAAGTCCCACGGAGCGTGGAAGTCTTTTAAATTTGAATACAAAATATTACGTGGCGAATACCTTTCTTTGTTTAGATCGATCATAAGTTTCTCTGTTTGTTCCTCACATCCCTCATTCTTCTTCTTCTTTTTCCCTTTCTACTGAGGTTACTATGACTACGGAAATTACTTCCTAATTCGCCCTCCTAATTTTCGTATCAATTCTACTGTCACATTCTTTTCTTTTTCCCGTGTTTAATATTATCATTGCCACTTATAAGATTCTGAACTTCCCTTACAACTTGTACACACTTTCATTGTTCTCAGTTCCACCTTGTATTATACGTGTCTACTCTGTGTTAATCTTATACGAATAATAAATTGAATCGAAAACTTGTGCTCCAGAGAACAGGCTGGTCTTCCTCTGTAGAGCAGTTTCAAATTGACCCGTGTGTGTTGGTGTGTTTACCAACCGTACATTCCGTTATGCTCCGAAGATTGTCATATCATCGACAGAATCTCCCGGTTAGTAGCTCAAATCTCTGCTTCGCTTCCTCCTGGATAGCGACTTAACTCCCACACTAAATGGGTTTTAATGTCAGAATGGAAACAGACTTCTTAGAAAATCTTATTTATTTTCGGTCTAGCGAACAGAATTATGTACCTTTTAAATCGAGCTCATGCTAATGTATTTATCTTATCCCGTTGAACTATTTCATTCGAAATCAACTTAACATAAGAAATTATCATATGGAATTCACAAAGGAAATTCACATTTTTGAACTTTTCAAACATCCATACTTCACTACTGTTAAAACATCACTATACGAAGCAGGACATGTCGGTAACCGAAGGATAATCATCCACCGAACACTTATTTAATAACGTTTTGAGACATTCCTGAAATCTTTGTTCATTGTCGCTGTATTTTTGCAGAAATTTTTAGGGATTTTATAATACAGTTTTATGTCCGTGTAATGTGGAGTTCTTTCTAACATACTTAGGAGATGGATGGGATATAACGATTCATTACTGCTGTTATACTTACTATTTTCAAATATGTTTTTATTCTTATGCATGTACATACAACATTAATTCATATATATAAATACAAGGGAGGGTAAGAATTTTGAGTTGTTTAAAAATTTGTTTTTATGTGTCCCTGTATTTAGAGAATGTCATTGAGTGCACTATTTGTTTTTTTTATTTTAAATAGTGATTGCCATCCTGTGGCTATTCCCCGTATACTATATTTTAAAATAGAGAAAAAGAAACCATAGTATACAACTAGCCTAGTTTGCATGTTAGTTACACAGGCGATTCAGGACATATAGAAACAAGCTCTTTTGTTTGGCAACAATTAAGCCTTGCTCTTTCCATGTAGGGAATTAATCGATGTATATTATATTTAAAACTTTGTAGCTGCTTCCAGTTTTAGGTGAGCGGCGTATCTGAAAATTGACACAACACAAATATTGTAAAATGATTATTCGTCAAAATGAATTCTTACTTGGCAGTTATGTTAAGATAGAAAGTTGATATTTAAACGGCTATATTGTAAAAATAGAAAAGGAAAGCTTTAGTATTTTTCCAATATTTATTGATCAATGCAATTATATTTACATTATGAAAGACATTTCAAGGAAACGGTGGCATTTATTTAATTATAAAATCTAAAAAAATCCTTAAAAGACTATTATTTTATTATTTTTCGCGAATTTTTATTCTAAATTTACCACAAACTTCTTATCCATAAATAAGTTAAATAAGTAAGTATCCTTAAAGAAACATTTAATGGTGTTCACAATTTTTTAAACGTTAAATTATATTTTAATGTCGTTGTTATTAGTTTATCTAAAGATTTTTCGCTCTTTATGATGCCAGTTGTTCACTCCATAGAGTTTCAATTTTTTAAACAACATTTCTGAGTTCTTCTATCTTTATAGCTGTCCTTTGGTTGTAATAACTGTTAATTTGCTTCGTTTGAGGATTTAGTTTAATTATTTATCTAGTTTCTATGGAAACATTTCTTCCTGGTGGTTTTCGTGCTTCATCACGGGAATTGATCTCATAATGGGTCTTCTAAGAGCTCAGTCCGAAGGCTGGAGAATAATTTGATCCTCGCGACATTGAGATTGAAGAATTTCATTCAGACCGTAGTTATACTTCACAAAAAAGGAAAAATATTAAATAAAGGCAGATTAGGGCGGAATAAGGAAATCTGGAGAATATTTCCCAGAATAGAAAGAAAAACCAGCGCAAATCTTCGATGCAGTACAGTTAAACCTTGGATTGGGAGCATAATTCGTTCCGGAGACATGCTCGTAATCCGAAGCACTCGTATTTCAAAGCGATTTCCCAATAAGAAATAATGGAAACTCAGATGATTTGTTCCAAAATCTAAAAATATTCGTAAACCTGAAAATTAACGATTAACACAAATTACCATTTTATATTTTTCTTATTTAAATATAAATTAATCGAATTTATTAATTAATGTGGAACAGTTTTTCTCGGTACTCATGGAATCTCTGCTACCATCGAGTTCTTTTTCTTTTTGTGCGGCGTTTTCCTATTCCGTGATACTAATTGTAAGTTGCGTAAGCAAAACTGTGAAACTACAAAGTTGCTCACTTTTGTTTATACTCGGCAGTAAAAGCAGCCGATACGTATATCAAGTTAAAATTTATAAAAAAGTTTTACTCGTCTTGCACAACACTCGCAAACCAAGTTACTCGTGCACCGAGATTTGACTTATTTAAAAATTACAGGAGATATTAGAAAGTTTTCAGTTTGACATGAAAATACTCTGAAATTAGTGGAGGGAATAAATTATCCATACCCATAAGCAACGATATCAGTGATGTTAATAGAAAACCAAACATTTTAAAAACAGGTAAAAGTTAATTTAAGGAGGTAAAAGAAGGTTTAAGAATGATTGCGCTGAGGAATGAAATGTTAGATCGTTGAAAGAAAAGTGTGAGAGAGATAGGCGATGGATCGATGGTGACAAGGCACGTTCTCTTCAAATGCACAACCACGGCGGAGGCACACTTCACTTTCACGGCTGCGAGAGTTGTAAACAGGTCGTTTACCCCTTCGTCGGATACCTGTGTGCCGTTGCCCACCCTTCCCATGGAATGCGTCTGGGACGGAGGTCAGTGTGTGGCCCTTTTCTACCCTTCGGGGACACTACAACTTATTATCTTATGGGCTTATCCTTTACGAGGGTTCTCGTTTTTTTCCATCCACTCCTGAGGAACTCTTTCGTTTGTGGTGTTCCTGCAGTCGCTGTCACGCTCCGGAATACGTCTCGAAGGAGACTCGAATATTTTAGCTCCTCGTCCGCGTCTTATAAAAAATCGGTCAAATTCACTGACTCCCGGATAGCGAAGTGGGTTGGGCGTCTGGTGAAAGCGGTCCTGTGTTCGATTCCTCGTGGGGGCCAATGTGATCGAAGTGACCCAAGCTGCAGAAATAATTCTAATGATAAAATACCAAACCGGTTCAGTTCACTACAGTTTTTCGAGAAAGACATGAACGATTGCTTTGACCAAAGAAGTATATATTGGTAACATCAACTTTCATTTGGATCGGTAAAATTGACATTCAAAGAAGGAAGAATGCCATAACGAAGAAGACACGTTAAAAAGATTGCATCGGAAAAAATATTCGAGTTAGTTTCACTTGTGGGTGTAGACGTATGTCCGCCGTCTAGACTGCGGTGGACTTTTTTCCCTTCTTTTCTTCTTCAAAATTAAGCCTGCGACAATGCGTTTATCGTCGCTTATTTACACCACTCTAGGTTGTTATGTACGTAAATAATAATAACAACTTTATTGGTTCATGAAATTAAACTCAAGTAAGTATGTTACAAGCCAAATTATGGTCACAAATTTGCCGCTAAAATACGGTCACAAACTAAAATATAAATCGATAAACAATACATTATATTTCTTTATAAAGAACACTTTTACACATGCATACATACAGGAAAATACAAAAATGCAAATACATATAGACATATATACCTTAAAATACTTTTTTCGTCAATGAATTCGTCTACACTGCAATATGTTTTGAAGAACGATGAGTTCATATCATATTCCTGTTTATTATCGTCAATGTGTTTTCCTCGTTTTTATCATTTATCTTTACATTTGGTACTCATTTATGATAGCGCGATTCACTCACTTTATTCATAATTGCGAGTTACAGCTTATCCGTGTCATCTTTCATTCGTTTCTCTGAATGAAATAAGTTCATCAGAAAAGTGCATCGCGTATAATAAATGAGCCTCATATCGTATTTTAGATGAAATCTTACAACGTCGTTATGAAGTATAATTCTAAACTTCTTCAGCGAAGCTTTTATTTTAAGGAGGCCAGAAATGCAACTAATAATTTGCACACTTGTCAAAGAGAACTAAAAATCAACTGTTGTTGGCATTCTGCATGAAATAACTGAATTAAATATCATCGACGTTAAAAAAATACGATCGCAATTTGAATTAAGTTCCAATTGCAACGAATTCTCGACAAAAGTAATATAGTCAATCATACATGTTATTTAATAAATCGTATTATTTTGGGCATTAAGTATTGACAAATTACGGGAAAAATCCCAATTGAGTTGTGTGGGCAATGATATTGTCTGGCAGACGTCCTATACCATTGCTTTTTATTTTAAACAAGATTCAAATTATTTTAATTCTATCTGTTATATTAGAAAGGCAAACGTTCTTGTATGTATACTATGGGTCAAAAAGCAAAGCAATTTCAGTATACATCACTTTACCAGCCGTAAAAAACTCATATGCTGGACTTATTGTACCAAAGTACCATTACTGATCGCTATGCCCGGCGTCGGTTACGTTTTTCATGTAATTAACACCGAATCATAATTTTAAGTTGCGTCCGTACGATCCGTGAAGCATTCCAACGGTACTGACATAAAAGCAGCGTTGTCATGGGCACCGCTTGGATGGAATCGAAGTGACCCTTGAAGACGCTTCCAGAACTCAAAGCGTTGGCGGGAAAGAATAAAACGCATAAAAGCCTAGAAATTCTTTAAGGCTGTGGCCAGGAAACGAATTTTTATCGTCCGCGTTGCTGCGGCTAATTGATGACCTCTCCGTAGCAGGGAAGATGCATTCGTTAGGCCCTTTGGGGAAATATTTACGAGAGGTTTTTTCGAGGTACGGGATGAATGATAACGCAGCCACATTGGATCCTCACGTCCATTCTCTTTTCCTCTCACAATTTATGGTCTGAATGCGCGCTTATTTATTTCGTGGACACGGGAGCGTTTTATTCTCAACTTATTTTATTATTCTTTCGATAGTCTTTGCATTTTGCCGAAAGAAACGGAACACAGAAGTCCATGATTTATTGAGAGGAAATTTTATAAAATTTCAGTAAACTCATTTGATTTACGTATTTATTATAATTTATATCCAGTTTAAGCCTCACTATAATGCGCAAGTTTAATGGAATTTAATATTTACGATGGCAGATGGTGTTACTTAGATTCATGTGGATTATAGAGCAGTGAGACCTCAAGGTTACTGAAGTGCTGAGTTTGTCTGCAGATGGTTCCTGTTTAGTGTTGTCTCTTTTATTCCCGTCAAAGACGCTGCATAATTATTATCATTACATTAATTTGTCGTCATTAATCATTCCTTTGCAAGAGAGATTTTGAAGTATGCCGTACTATTGTATTTATATGTAATGTGCGTATAGCTTAGAGCTGTTTGTAGCTGTGACAAGTGTGTGTGGCTAAGTGAGTACGAGTGGCCAAGCTAAGTGAGTACGAGTAATCGTAGCGTGTTCCCCTTTGGAGAAAGTGGTCTCGGGTTCGATTCCCGGTGGGAGCCTAAATGTGTGGAATGACCTCAGCTGTCGAAGTTCCTTAAACAATATTACTACTACCGATAGCGAATGCAAGAGATAAAGAAAATGTCAAATTTAGTTTAGAAATAACCTCGATTCGACTAACTTTGATTTACGCCAACTTTACAATTTGACAAAATCTGCATTAAGAATTGCTGTAGAATGTAACTACGGAATAATATACTTTAACACATTTCCTCGACAAAAATTTCTCTTTGCATAGTTTTCTATTCTCTATAGTTTTTGGTACTTGCGTTATATAAAGTTCTTATCATTGAGAAAACATTACAATCGTCTACTTATTCATATATAGGACTGATTGTGTGACAGAATCGATGTGAGAAAGGAAATGTTGGTTAACTTTGCCTATATCGGTGTTTCGCCTTAAAACCCAAGCATTCCTTTCCCAACAGCTTGGAAGATACGCGACATGGTGGCTCAATGGTTCGCAAAGTGCCTGGTACCTGGGTTCGTGTCCCAATCATGTCGCTATGTTTCACTTATGTATCGATGAAAATATCAATTGCAATCAGTGGAAAATTCCATGCTCTCAACCTCATCACTCTGAAATTTTCTGTCCACTTCGTATCTAAGTAAATAAATAGACAATTTACAGTGGCACTACTTGTAGTAGATCGTAGTTGCCTAGAATTTAACCATAGACATGCAATTGCGAGCAAATGAGTTTTTTCGCATCCAAATTTCGCTTAATTTCCTCGTGACTTCTTCGCTGACCTAATTCCCGATAGTCGTGCCTCTGAAACCGGTATCGAATATGACGGCGCTGCTTTTTCGCTTGGAAATCGGATTTAACGGAGAAAGCGGCGCTGGATTTGGAGAAAAGTCCACCCCTTACACGTGGAGAACAATCGACAATTATCCACCCTCAGAATATAGGAATCTGAGGGAGAATATTAATAAACGGAGATTTCAGAGCCGATTGCAGTTTCGATTTAATCACTCGGGTGAGATTCGCTCCAGAAAAAGAGATTATAATTTCGGCGGAAGATTTTCGAAGTTTCAATCAGTACGGAGTTAATCTGTGCAGTAGACGATCTTGTAATTCAATTATGAATGATCGCCAAATCCGTGAGAATTGGACGAATCTAGGTATTAGTTCTTTCGGTTGCATTTTTTCTTTTCATAAGAGAGTACGCTAGCTAGAGAATTTGCATTCGATCCCTATAGTCAGTTAAATTCTCTAATAAAAATTTTCAGTCTAAACAAAGGGTAAAAGCCAATGAAAAGTGTCTGATAATAAATGTCGACTAAGACCAACGAATAATACTATTATCTTAAATTAAGCCCAGTTCATATCTTGCGACAGCGTGATGTTGTCACATAATTCGCTTGTGACAGAATAACCCCTCAAACCACGGTGAGAATACACAACAGCACTAAACACATCCCTGCCAATGAAAATCAACATTGATTTCACAACATTACAGATTCAGTATAGTATTCAGTATAATATATTACCCCAAATGAAGCATAAGCGCCTGGTGCTACGATCCTTCTCAAATAATCTGAAATTACTCTCAGGAAATGAAATTCATTCCTATGGAAGTGACATTTTCATTGGGTATTGCCATTTCACTGCAGTTCCGTTTGGAACTCATTTCCTTAAGATTTTGTAAAGAATAAGGCGCCCTTCGGTTCGTCGCGAGTTGAGGTCAACTCAACGAATAGAGGCCTTCAGAGTTACCGTTAGAAGAGACCCTTCGAAGCAGACACAGCCCCAAAAGTATTCCATCGGAAAACTACAAATTATCACCAACGGCAACTTCCAATTATTATCTTCAATAGCTTACTATATACTTAATCTTCAGCATCCTATAAAAATGCTAGGAGAAATTACTAAGTTTTCTTTCTCTTCTGTTCAGCAGCCTACTTGCTACACACATACGCTTTACGCTATCAAACAGTTTTTATGATGCCTCCGTAGGGGTTAGCCTCCTAGCGACACTGAGGTGGACGTTTCGAATTTTGGTTAGGTTTTGGTAGTCTGTAGTATTGTTATTGAAGTAGTATCGTTGTTGTTAGTAGACTAGAGTCCCGCTAATCCGTAATTTTGGGACCGGACACTTTTCAACACGAAATTTTCGGATTATCGAGAACATTGCATGATTACAGTAAAAAATTCTTCATTTCATGTATCGATACATTATTCTATACATATTTGTACTTTTCACAGCAAGTTTTAGTTTCGTAATGTAACGTATAATTTTTATTTGATACAATAGAGAGTAAATTATCCGAAATACTATGTTTTTGTACCGTACTATTGTAAAAATTAATTAAAGAGTGTTTTTTCTCTGTTTCTGATTTGATTTTGTTCAGTTTATCACAAAAATTCAGCCAAAAATTATATTTTATATTTTTTTAAATTTCCGAAAATTCTGTTCGGACTAACCGAACTTTCGGATTATCGGTGTTCGGATATACGGGACTCAAGTGAATTCGACTCAGGTGCTTCGATAGCTGACGCACCCGTCGGGTTTCGAACCCGGGACCGTTTTCGGAGAATGCGAACGCGCTACCCACTTGGCCATCCTGGATCCCCTTTAATTTGTCTATTAACAAGTTTTAAGGTAAGAATGTTCTTGCGAGACAGAAATTGCCAAATGAAGTATTATTCACATGGAACGAAGAAAAAGGCTCTCGAATCAAAATACAGCTTGAAATTTATTGGTAAAGTGTATTTTTTCGAGAGAATTTGATGTGTAATTATACTCTTTGCCTCCAGGGTCTACCAATACAGGAACATATATCAATGTGTAAGACATCTAGATATAAGATATATAGCTGTTTATCGATGCCTTGATTCGTGTGTATGATAAAATCCACTGTTTCGGCCTCGACTTTGTGGTAGCTTTTCATGATGAAAGAAGAAATAAAAACGACTTGTACACGGTACAACAGGATTTAATAGTTCACGACCTAGGTTTCAGCGCATCGCGCCATCTGCGCTGAAACCTAGGTCGTGAACTATTAAATCCTGTGGTACCGTGTACAAGTCGTTTTTATTTCTTCTTTCATCGTGTGTATGAATTTAAAAGAATAACTTCTTTAATTTTTCTAATATAATTTACGTAGTTTGCCTTATCGTTTGGAAATTATGGAAAGCCGACGCCCTCAGCAGCTTCCCAAACGAAAGGGAAATTTCTCTCGGTTAGCCTAAGAATGAAAATGTGTAGCTTATGTCTGCAACGAGAATTTATCATTCAACACGACTGAACCACTCAAAGTCATGAAAATGATTCAATTACAATTCGTGCGAGGGATCGAAACAGAGTTTTCTAAAAAAGGGTTTAACAAGAAGCAATTTATTGGATAAGGTAAACGGAACGGATGTTTTTCTTCATGAAATGACAACGTTGCATCAGAAAATTACTCACCCTTAAAATAACACGAATTAAAATAATGTATAACTCTAAGCTTAGACTGGACAGTAAGTGTTCGATTGGATATTCTATAAATCAGTGTCTCTTTTCGGCGAATATTGCCCATGGTAATTTTCCCTAACCACGCACAGTGGGCTAGAATCGAAAAAAGCCGGCCAAAAATAAGAAAATGGTTTTTTTGAGCGCGGACTTTGAAACTTCGCATGGCTATTCTTAAATAAATTCTGCATATAACTACCAAATCATTTACTTTCATTCCTGTGGATTAAAATTCTACAGGGGGTCAAAGTTGACGAAATTTTAAGAAAAAAGCCGGTCTTCGATTTTTCACAAATTTCAACAACTTCAAGCCAACACTGAACCCAAATAAGCAAAATCATCGGGTAAAAAACGATGCTGTATTATAAATATACTCTTTATGCTTCATATTACTTGGTTTGAATGATCACGGTAGAATATTTGCATAAGTTATACAACAAAATGGCGAACTCATATTTTACGGCAAATTTTCACCTAAAGCGAGGAATATAGTAGTGATGTACCACGATGTACACGGGCTTACTTATACCACGATGTTCTTTGAAGCTTTCTAAAGAGGAATCTGAAATAAAATCCTGCGACAATTTGCGACGCCGATTTATATAGCGAATTTTCGATGGCGATGCAAGACCCATGTCCGCGCGGCGGAGAGTCACCCTCCATGACGATCTCGGATTTGAGAGGATATACGGACGAACATGCTTCTTAACTGTTATGTTTCTGGGAAAATATGCTAAGACGAACCTTTGTTCTAATTAAAGACACGAAATAATAAGATATTTCCACGCTCAAACCTTTTCAGAGATATATATTCTCATCATTCAATAGAAGCAAGCAATATAAATAAAATTTATTTGATGACTTTCCGACTGAATAATATATATTTTAATCTCCGTATTAGATTAGCTGCGTGAGCTTTCACAATTCTTGAGTCAAAGGGAAACAATCCAAATTTTGAGGCATAGTTTTCGTGGTATTGCGTTACATCTATTATGGTTGGCAGACTTTGACAGATGGTGTCTTTATTTATAAACCAGGTCATGGTATTTGCTGAATTCAATGTCGAAACTCATGTTATCCAATAATCTCCGGAACGCTCAGTTTTCCGAGATCGACCGTCTAAATTCATCCGAATTTTTATTGCACATTTCCACCGCAATTTCATCCACAATTCCGTTATTCGACTCAGTTAATTGCCTTGTCTTCCCAGATTATATGAAATATGGGCTATTTCCGAATTCTTTTGGTAGCAATCTATCGAACTGTATCCACTTAAGATTCCGATGATGAACTGTCTAAGGCAGGGTGGGGAAGCCCTTTGTAATTACAAGACCGCGTTTACCACTATCCGGAGTGTGAAATGATCAGGTCGCACACGATCGATGCACTGCATACATTCAAATAGCACTTCATCGGAATTGTACGAAGAATGATGCATTTGATAAGAATTTTATAATAAACAAGAAGTTAAGTAAGGTAGAATATTTTCAATTTTATTTTCGTTTGATTTAATAAAGGAGACGAAGTAATTCAAAAAAGTGTATTTGCTTCAGAATTTCAGAAAGTGAGGCCGCATTGAGGGCCCGAGAAAGCCGTTTCCCATTTAGGGCCAACTCGGTTGGCGACTGTTGCTACGTCCGAGCAGACAACTTCGTTCCCATGCCAGCAGCGAATGCTTTCGAAGCATAAAACTGGGCGCTATCAGCAGCCACTCCTATAATCTTACGATGCCCTAAAAGGGTTCATTTCATGCAAATCCGCTTTTGATTAACCGCTAGGGACCTCTGAGGGTCGCCTTGGGATGGATGCTCATAATGTTAAATAATAATAGGAGAAGAGGAGCCCGTTTTGGAAACGACCTCTCGTAACGGCCCTACAATTTTAACAAAATCCTCTTCACTTGTTATCGATTCGGAATGCCGTTCTCAGCTGGTTTAGGGCGTCAAATCATTCACGCCTCGCATTTTGTGAAAACCAAGTCGAACGCACACATGTCGCACTACGACTTTTCGTTATGAGTTAAATATTGCGATAAAATAATGAATTGGTTTTGCGAGGTTCGATAATCTCAATTTTGGGGATCGCAAATATTGGAAATTGATGGAAGCTGACTGAAGAATACTCCATAAGGCATACGAGAATAAAACTCCGGTGGCAGCCGGTGAATACTGGCGAAGCTTTTACGATGTTAGCTAAAATCATATGTATAAAAAGCAAATGTCTGTCCGTCCGTCCGTCTGTCCGTCCCCCTATTTATCTCAGAAACGGCTTGACTTAGAGATCTGAAACAAACTGCATTATGTTTCAACAATGATAAACCCCCAGGAAAATTTTTCTCATCTCTGTAAAGGCCCGGTTTCGAACCCAGAAGCCCATAATACGTTTCCATAAGAGACGAACGTAAAATAGGTTTTTGTTATCTGCAGAGGTTGTTTCTTTTACAAAATTAAAGTAGAAACAATGGTCCTACGAGATTGGGACAAGTGTCGCAGGAAAGGAAAATGATCATAGAATCTTATTTTAAAAACCTTATGAAACGTTCATATAAATTCGAAATTGCGTAAAATTTGATAAAATACACGGAAAATTTGTAAAGATAATCTCAAAAGTGCAATGAGGGATCGAATTCCACTTTGATTAATATAAACGGCTTAAATAAATGATATCTGAAGGAATGAATTCAATAGCTAATTAAACTGAGCTATAGCATCTGTTACATACATTTCCATTGCAGTGGTAAACAAAATAAAATATTTGAGGATGTTTAACTGTTTATGGAAGAGATCACGATGTTTGCTGATTCCCTTATTTTATATAAAAATAATGCCATCATATAACAATTATACTATGGCATTATTGTTATATGTAGACATTTCGTAATTTTTGTCTATTAATCTGATTAAAGGTTGGAAGAAGTGCTTTAAAATAAATTAGTGGTAGTTATGAGTAACATTTTAAAGAATAAAGGAATTTAGAATTATAGAAGGATACTTAAACAGGAACATCGGAGAGCCTTCCTCAACAAATCCCCTTCCTCCCACTTTGCTAAGCATCTATTTGAAAATGGCCATGATAGTAGCTCCTCGCCTCAACGCCCTGGAACAACTTGAAATCATATGACACCTCTCCTCTCGCTATTGTTCCCTTACCAATGAATACCTCTTCCTTTCTCCCTCCCCCATCTTGGAATCTGCCCTCTCACCCCATGCTTCCATTACCAGTAACCCTTCCCCACCCTTCCTCCCCTACCCTTTCCTGATTGTTTCTGTTTCTATCTATGTCGTTTCCTATTTTTACTTGCTCGTTTGACAATTTAGTGTTCTGTTCTGCGTCAATTTAAAAAGAAGGTTTTATGCGAATACTTAGACGAGGACCCAACATTTTTCTGGTCATACGTACGTGAGGTCCAAGGTAAAGAGCAAACGGTAAGTTCGTTGAAAGATAATAGCGGTAATTTAATCAACGATGCTAAGAGTAAAGCGAATATTTTAAAAGATTTCTTCCGAAGCGTTTTCACTTCTAATAGTTCATCAGATAATCTACCGGAAGTTGAAAGGCCTGAAGCGATGTCGAATATCATCTTCAGGGAAGACGGCATCATTTATCTATTGCGACAGATTAAACATAATAAAGCTCCTGGTCCTGAAGACATACCAGCTCAGGTATTCAAGGAGGTTGCTGAAAATGTAGCACCTTTTCTTAAAGTAATATTTAATAGGTTAATAAGTTAAGGTAAAGTCCCGACTGATTGGAAAATTTCGAACGTCACTCCAATATTTAAAGGCGGAGTTAAGGAGGATCCAGCGAATTATAGGCCTACCTCTCTAACCTCATTGAGTGGAAAATTAATGGAGCATACAATTGCTAGTTCTTCTAAAGATTTCAACAAAGGATCAATTTACTGGATAAATTCAGAGAAAGCACGTTCAGAGATGATTTAGCAGATATAATGCGTTCACCATGCTACATAGACCGTTCCGATAATGCGAGAAAGATCAGAGAAATAGATGCCAGAACCAATAGATTCAAGAACTCATTTTTTCCGCGAACGATACGCGAAAATAATCTATTAAGGAAATAGAGTCATAGTGCATGCACCCCCTGCCACACGCCGAAAGGCGGCTTGCAGGGTACTCACATAGACATAGACATTCTGTGAACCTGAAGATGGCTATGTAGCCGAAACCGGTAGTTCATATAATAAAGTTTCCTTGGAAAAGTATACATCTGTGTCTATATGATGAATTTCCACAACATCACGGCCGCCTCTGTAGATTTTATTATTTAAATACTTTGTTTGAGCAAACTTTTGCTAAAGCGTTAGGGACAGTTTGCAAACGAGCTAAAGCAATTCATCCTCTTTATTTGCCGAATGATCTGTTTCCTCGAATTACTGCCGTGACCCTAATTTCATTGCTTAATTGATCCCTAATTTCTATAATAGATCATTGTTTGCAACGAACAGAGAATTTTTTTCTTTTTATATAATAGAAAAAGTGAGAAGCAACGTTAAGGACTACCGAGAGCGATGAATTTTCAATCTTTATTTGGACTTTTTTTTTGGACTATCGCCCGGTGTTTTCACCCCCTGCCACACGCCGTAAGGCGGCTTGCAGGGTATTTATGTAGATGTAGACTTAAAAGTACTAAAGACGTAGTGTACTTTAAGACTGTTCGTTCCCGTTAACATTTAAATTATTCCATTACTCCAGTGATTTAGATTCTAGGTTAAAGTTTTTGGGCGTAAAAGGACATTGTGTTCTTTTGCTTAGAAATGTAAAGAAAGAGCATCATCTGACAGACATCCGTACCACCGGAAGAGGTTTTTTACATTTTGCTTATTTATGATAGCCTTTAACTAAGATTTAAAGACTTAAGCTTTTAACTTAAGAGTTAAAATACAAAGATCGTAGATATAAATGTTGACGTGGCAGATCCACGATCAATTTTCAATTTGCCCCTAAAAGCACTTCAATTTAGAGAAACAGTGAGTTTTAGATGATAAATGAATAATTCATTCTTTGCTCATAGTAATTCACACAAGATTCCTTTAATCATAATATCAGATATTAGATATATTTGTAATACGTATCGATAGCTGAATTATAGATGTATATTTTCAGCTGATTTACTTCACTTCATTACTCTCAGCTGTCCTCAGTAATCTTCATCACTTTGAATATTTTGCTTTATTTTTTTCTCGTTTTAAGATATATTTTTCCAATAGTATTTCCGCAAAATAAATGTGAGAACGCGATTACTGGAGGATCGTTTGCCGCCATATTTCAATATATTTATTGCTCCGGATGTATTAGCAATCAACCTTTCGGAAGTTGAGTTGGCTACTTTTCGGTCGCGATTGTTTCAGTTCGAATTCTAGTTCGCAATAACTATCGAAAGGTGGCGTTCGAATCCCGAGGCGGCATCAAATGAACGAAAAAAAATCACCGGAGATGACGTCACTGGTCGTGCATTCCACCGCGTGCTTCGGAAACGATTTCACGTCGCCCTTTGTTACGTCCCGCACAGCGTTCTTATTCCGGTGCACTAACAGGTCATGCATCACTTTGTCTCCCCCTCGCATCTCATCGCCATCCCATCTGCACGATTCGCTCTTCTCTCCTTTTTTCTCTATTATCTTCATCGCCCATGCCAATTCATTTTTATATGAGTATTGTACAAGCCTCATTAAGGCGTATGTACGTTTTACCAGGTTTCCTAATTCAATTAAGCGGTCGCGCACCGAAAAAGAATCCAATAGCATTGGCATAATCACAGCTTTATCTCGAAGAAATGAAATTCCTCGCGTTGCGTTGGTTTTAACTAAACTTTTGTGCTTTCACACTTTTGGTTTTGGATCAATTGGTGCTTTTACTTTCATTTTGTCTTCAAAACATCATTTTATCGGTAATTTTCTGCAAGTGTCTGATTGGTCACTTGTTTTGTTTCCTTTGAAAACATCAGAATTAATTATTTAGCTTTTTCTTTGCTCAACGAAGTGTAAAATAACGTCTTTATTCTTATATATAGAACGAACCGAAGTGTCCGAGGTATTGAAAAATGCTCCGAAAAGAAATATTATTTAACTCTANCAGACGTCATCATTGGGCGACATTGTCCCAACTTCCATTTAACCCTTGTTAGAATTACGTACTAATACGAACATATGTATATATTATTTTGAGATATTAAAGTAGGAAATATACAGATTTTTAACAAGTTCGGAGGAAATAGTAATAAAGGAAGGAGAAAAGTAATGGTTTTGTGGAGGAAGAAACTGATTCTTTATCACAGAGAAAAATGTTTCCATAGCAGGAAATCACCTTAAAAGAGAAGGGGGTGTGAAAAACCTGCGAAAGTTGAAGGAGATAATGAAAGAAAGAGAGAGGTTACTTACAAAGGACATTATGAATTCAAATACATTGATTACACAGTTTAATAATAATTGTGTGTACAGTAAATGAATTATTTCACGACATTAACCAATTCCGAGGTAAATAATCAGAATGTACTAAGTTGATGAAGTAGTACGCATTAATATCGTCAATTCCTAAAGACTTAGTCTTCGGAGACATAATTTATTGATTTATTTATTGCTTGCTCGGATCCTGGTTAATACGTAGCTCGGGTAATCGCTTGTCTGCCGTTAAAAGTACAACCAATTATGACCCACATTGTTACTTCATACAGTATCCACCCATTTTACCTGCGTTGAGTTCCCACAGTGGCCTGCGTGGGTGTCGATAAGACCGCAGTGATAAAAAGTGCGTATCTGCGTGTGGACAGCCCCGAGTTGGCTTTCACATAAGAGACGACGTTTCCGTCCAAAGGGTTCCTCAGATAGTGTCTGCATTCATTCGGTTATCGTCGGCAGATGCCTGATGACTCTCTTTCCGAGTTCGTCCGTGAGAATGGGCTGCTCTAACTGTACAATAAATACACCCTCCGCTTACCTCCATTTGCTTTGCACTTCTGTTTGAATCTGTATACTTATAAAGTGTCTTCTTTAATGGCCCTTTTCGTAAAAAGTATCGTAACGTAGCTACGAGGGTTGGCCAAAAGTAAAGTCCCACATTTTTTTCCCCAACAAAAACCAATGCTAGTTATTATAAATTGTAGGCTCAAATTATTTGACCTTTCGCATGAGTATTTGCATAGTTTGTTTCCTTCTGCTGAGAGTATAGCTGTAGGAAGCTTTCAAAATGGAGTCTGACCGTGATACATGTTACGTGCTGTGATTGAATTTCTATGCGTAGAGAAAGGAACGGTGGGGAATATCCACAAAAGTTTGTATAAAGTCTATGAAACATTCTCACTCGATAGGAGTACAGTTGGTTGCTGGGTATGGAGGGTGAGTGATAGAAAGTGAAAACCTGGCTACATAACCAGAGCGAGGGCTGGTACCGACAGGGCATACATGCCCTAGTGAATCGCTTGAGAAAGGCAGTAGAACTTGAAGGAGATTATATAGAAAGTAGATCGAGCAGATAAAACATCATCGTTTTATGTGAGCAAATTTCATTTACGTAGAGTTTTTGAGAAAAAATTTGGTGCATTACTTTTTGATCGATCCTCGTATAAATTCTGATGCAATTTATTCATGAATTAGCTTCCTTCCTCAGCGTAGGCGTAATAGCAGTCGCTAATCGACCGAGAGCTGTTTTGCTGCAATGTGTCCTCCCTCTCGTTCACTTTCGAGAAAGAACATCTTTTCAGTGGGAGCGGATCTTCATGAGCGAGTTTGGAAATTTCTTCTACTCCTTCACATAAATAGGTATACACTCTAATATCTCGGATATAGACTATGTTCTCTCTGTGACGATTATTTTCACCGCACTTACGAAAGAGCTACAATTTAATGAATGAAAAATGTATTTGATCCAGAGAATAGAATTTCAAAAATGCTTTATAAAGCATGTTGATTTCGTAACGCAATTATTTGAAAGTAAATTAACTAGATAGCTTCATATTTTCGTCTATAGCACTTTTGAACTAGTTTATTGATAAGGCAGGCACGTATTGGATAAGGTAATATATGAAAAGATATGTGTAATTGTCTTATGTGAAAGATTCAATTATAGGAAAGGAAAGATGCAATTATAGGAAAGTATATTTTGAATAAATGAGGCGAATTAATTAACGTGCTTACCTTGATAAAGATATGCTAAATATCTCAATACAAAAAGCACTCCAGAAAAATGAGTTTTGTCACCAGATAAAGAGGAATATTATGAAAATAAGTGTAGGGAAACATGTACAGAATATACATCTCAGTGCTGAAGGAAACCCTCGACGATTAGCTGGGAAAATCGTTCGGAATCTGAAGATTATATGATCTGAGTAATGAAAGCGTAAAGAATACTCTATTTGAAAAGTCAGCCATAAATTTCATGGTCAAATTCTTCACATCCTTGAATTACTGGGCTTTTATCCAGGAAAGGCAGTATTCCTCATTTGGCTATTGCGAAACTAACAGCGGCTAAGGTTGATAATGATCCTACTTCTTAGAAACTCGATCTTTTCGTCCTATTTGAGCGAATGCCAAATAGAGTAATATTTTCCCAGTAATGCTGTATCGGGTGTGCTTCTTACAGATGCTTGCATTCCTGTGTTCAAACATCATTCCCTATGAGTTTGCTTCGTTATATTTAAATTCCACCGCATTATCTTAGATCTGTTTGTATGCATTTTTGAAACGCGCAGGGGTTTTGTAGTTGAGGCCTTACCTGTATTAAAGAGGTGTTATTTAAACTGATATTAGTAAACTATCAATTTTCCTAACGGGTTTGGGTATAAATTATTTTCAAATAATTAAATCGGAGAAAAAATTGAAGTATATAACCTAAAAGCTATTTTATTCTAAACATTTCTATAATCATTCCATTGAATTAATAGAAAGGTATAGTTTAAATAAAACGCTGTATTTGATATCTTTTTACGTTTTAATGGCTTTAATCAAGAGGAGAATGTGTTAAAATAATACACTACAGACGTCATCATTGGGCGACATTGTCCCAACTTCCATTTAACCCTTGTTAGAATTACGTACTAATACGAACATATGTATATATTATTTTGAGATATTAAAGTAGGAAATATACAGATTTTTAACAAGTTCGGAGGAAATAGTAATAAAGGAAGGAGAAAAGTAATGGTTTTGTGGAGGAAGAAACTGATTCTTTATCACAGAGAAAAATGTTTCCATAGCAGGAAATCACCTTAAAAGAGAAGGGGGTGTGAAAAACCTGCGAAAGTTGAAGGAGATAATGAAAGAAAGAGAGAGGTTACTTACAAAGGACATTATGAATTCAAATACATTGATTACACAGTTTAATAATAATTGTGTGTACAGTAAATGAATTATTTCACGACATTAACCAATTCCGAGGTAAATAATCAGAATGTACTAAGTTGATGAAGTAGTACGCATTAATATCGTCAATTCCTAAAGACTTAGTCTTCGGAGACATAATTTATTGATTTATTTATTGCTTGCTCGGATCCTGGTTAATACGTAGCTCGGGTAATCGCTTGTCTGCCGTTAAAAGTACAACCAATTATGACCCACATTGTTACTTCATACAGTATCCACCCATTTTACCTGCGTTGAGTTCCCACAGTGGCCTGCGTGGGTGTCGATAAGACCGCAGTGATAAAAAGTGCGTATCTGCGTGTGGACAGCCCCGAGTTGGCTTTCACATAAGAGACGACGTTTCCGTCCAAAGGGTTCCTCAGATAGTGTCTGCATTCATTCGGTTATCGTCGGCAGATGCCTGATGACTCTCTTTCCGAGTTCGTCCGTGAGAATGGGCTGCTCTAACTGTACAATAAATACACCCTCCGCTTACCTCCATTTGCTTTGCACTTCTGTTTGAATCTGTTTCAATTAAGCACGTCGTCGACCTAGCAAGTGTGCTCTTTCTCGTGGATTATTTTCTTACACCGATTCTCCTTTTCATTCAATTTCTACGGCTAAATTGCTGACATTATTTGGGTGAAAAGTAACATTATTTATTGATTTTCATTGTAACCAATGGCGAACCATAATTCACTATTATTTATTATTATTATATTTTATTATTTCCTTCTCGCCACAAGCGACGGACTGCTGTCAAGTTCCATACAATTTTAATGATCCCATATATTNTCAATATTGGAAGGCGTGACTTCGTGGAAAGCCATAGTTGAAAGAAAAACTTTGTAAGTTCCACACAGATTTTAATTGGCAACCGGTTTCATAAGTCTCCTTACATCATCAGGCATCAGGTTCAGTAAGGAGACTTATGAAACCGGTTGCCAATTAAAATCTGTGTGGAACTTACAAAGTTTTTCTTTCAACTATGGCTTTCCACGAAGTCACGCCTTCCAATATCGATTTCATAAATGTTTAATAATTATAATCTTTTTTGAGTGAATGTAATGCTATTTTAATCTTAAAAACAGTCGAACACGTTAACTGTTATAAGAATATTTAACGTCATAGAGTGGTACTATATCATCTTTAGAAACGAGAAACCTTTTTTTTATTCAAAGAAATTAGCTAGAAAGATTCCGCGAAAGTTTTAAATGAACAGGATAACAGGATTAATTTCTTCAGAAGAAAACTACCTAAGTTCTCGTTAATTACTCCAGTTGAATTAATATTTTTCATAGAGCAAATATAAATTTCCCAATTGTCAACTTTGGAGTTGTTATTCACATTAATATACCTCTAATCATTTGATTAACAATAGATTGAACGAAGTCTAGTGTAACGATAAAGCAAGAAAGAATTGACTTTCAGACGGAAAAATAAATTTTCGATAAAATTAAATAGATAAACGCCGGACTAATCTTTGGTGCTCATTGATTTCAGAGCTGGCGTGTTTCTGTTGGGTGCAGCCCATAGTTCCGGTTGCACCCAATTCTCGCTCAAGCGCCTCAATTGGACTCGAATCGCCGGAAGAGCGGTGCGCTTTTCGCTCATTCCAAAGCAATCAATCAGAGCGCAAAATTATCTTCGCGATGGAAACTTCAATACTATGGCGTGAAAACAGGTCGGAAGATCGCATGTTTTGTCGGAAGTACCTTATTATCACGGTTTATGTTGCTATCTAAGGCGTCAATTTTTTGAGTGCCCGAGTGTTCGAATAATTTTGCCGAGCTACGAGATTACCGAGGTATTTTATGCTTAAATTCATCGGAAAAATACCGTGAAAATGAAGATTGTTAATTGACAAATATCACATTGCATATTCAAAAATGTTACTCATTCCGTGAGTAAGATGCTATTTTTCTACTTTTTCATGCTTGTTGAGTGTTATAAGTGTAGGATTTTAAGAAAGAGCCGATACAACTGTTTTCATTTTTTCATTTCGGCCATAAAGTTGAATATAAGTGTGAATGCGCTCAGATGAATTGGAAGACAGATCAATGTCAGCTAAGCTTCATATTTATCTTCAGATCTACCAGTAAATCCTCGGTCATTAAATTTCCTCTAATCTTAATTTCTGCTAACCCTTAATTGTTGGGATTCTTCTACTTTAATTCCAGTTTTGAGGACTATTAGAGCGAAATTCCCATCTCACTAAATTCTACAGTTTTAGGATTGTCTTCTTTGAAATCATAATGATAGCGAATTCAAATTAGATGTGGATATTTGAACAGAATCATCCTGATACTTTTTTGATACTGACTAATTTTACTTAAAGGTATAATTTTTAGATTTAAGGGTGTTCAAGTGAAGGATTTGGAGTATTCGTCTGCTAGGTATTGGGCGATTTATTTCATTCACCATGTAAGTGTAACTTAAATATTGTCTTGCTAATATGCTTGGCGCCATTCATTGACAAAATGGTTGTTAGAAGTTTGGACGTCAACGCTATTGTTTACTTAATAACGATGGTCGAAAAACCAACAAATGGATTACAGAGAGAGTTTCATTTCTTTCTTTGCTGTCTATTTGCTATTAAAGTTGGTGCTAAAGTATCTTATTAGGATCCATATGAATACAGTTGTTTTGTATTCAAGAGTGCATTCCAACTAAATATTTACCTGCGCCTAATTTGCGTTTAGGACTATCTTCTGAAATTGCTATCGTATAACTATGGGGTGGCATTCATTAATAAAGAAAGCTAACCGATGGATATTATGTCCAAAAACCCATATGCAGTGATTTCGTGAACCATTTACCTGAAGACTATTCACTAAATTGGCAAAGTAAATGGGATGTTATACCTCGGAATGGGGTATGTACGTACAGCCTAATGACGCTTGAGAATAAGGATAAAACATGACTACCTTGAAATTGTATCTGTAAACATTAGAAATGATGCAAAAGGAGATCGTTTAAAACTATGTAATTTTTCAGTTCGAATGAAGTAATTGGTGTGTTTCCATTGAAGCTGAAACACATTCTGCTGTTATCTGTCGAGGGTTGGTGTTAATGCTCGTATTTTAAGCTCTTCGGAAATGCTCTCCGAAGCGCTTAAAGAGTATTTAAATCGTGGAATGGGCACTTCATTGGATGAAGTACTTTAATGCATTCGTGATGGACACCTCTCGAGTTATTTTCAGTCCGAATGAACAAGGCGCCATCTGTAAACAGAAACGGAATTAATCGAACATTAATTTCAAGCGCGTATTCGAGAGCAGTTGAGCGATGCGGATTATAGACAGTCTCTTTTTTCCTTCTGCGATTTCGATCATCCCGTGTTCGGCTTTGGAGGGCGGCGCTATTGAGCAATCCACTTGAGATTCCGAGCAGGCCTTCGAGAGAGCAATCGGAAGACCACTGAAGTCCTCCTCTTTATCCAAAGGAGAGCATTAAAGAAAAGAGGAAACGGCCATTCGCTTCGACCGCAACACTGCGCAGATTCAGCTGTAGAGATAATCCTCTTTGGTGAAGAGAATATTTATTTATAACCGTTGGGAATGGCGGGGGAGTGATTTTAGAAGAAGCTAAAGGGTTAAGCGCGCCTCCCTTAAATTTCAATGGATTCTAAAAATTGAAACTCAACCCCTTTTATTCGTGTGGTTTAAGTTGTAAGTTTGCGTGTCCTCTGGCAAAGCAGTACAGCAAATCCTCAATTAAAATCAAATCGATCGAAATTAAAATATAAAGAATATAAACAGTAATGTATAATGAAATATAAAAAATATATACTGAACCCTGAAAGATTCAGTAAAAGCAATCTACATTTTATATCAAGCAAGCATTACTTAGGTGTCAGGTAAATATTATTTATAAACGTAAGAATATAATAATCCTTTAGGTACTGTATGTCCTGTGTCTGTTGAATATTTTGTGTAAATATTTGTATATATGTAGGTAAAAACTATGCTTACAGCTTACCTGTAGTTTGTTAATGACAACAACAACAATAATAAAGCTGTGACTACTTTAGGAGGGTTTAAACCAATCCAAATGTGTTAGTATCATAATATAAAAAAGTATACCGTTAAAACTGAATTTACCACAATAATGGCCTAGAGCAACCGTTAATTTTGCAGATCCTAGTTAAACTAGTAAACATTCTGCCTTATGATGTGAATACAAAATACTATGACAGTAAAAATAGAGATTTGAAACCTAGTTACTTAACTACACAATGCATTTAGCAGTTGTTAATTGGCCATCGAACTGTGTAATATGTCATCCCGGTTTTCGCTCCAGTTCAGCGAAAATTCCAAATATCAATTCAATTCCGGTTTCGCACATTCTGCAAACGTCGAACCGGTTCCAACCATTTTATTTGGTTGTCATTTTTGCTCCATACAAAATTTTGTGTAATATTCCTCTTTATAAATGAAATTTATAACTGAAATTTTAATTTTATTATTATTTTATTAACTTTTTATTTATTTTATTCAATGGACGCCAGTTTGTGCTCACTGCTTAACCATCAGATGAAAGAGGTCACCAGGATAAAAGGTATTCCTTAGAAAACAGTTTTTCCTGGTTTGGACGCCTCGGTTCTCAGTGAAATATATTTACGATGAATTCAATTTACGTCAAGGTTCCACGAATCGACGGATTACACATTTTCCTCCCTCACACTTTCCGTCATCATACACCGATCGCTAGTTTGGTCAAACCCCTCTCTCTCCAATCACTATTCATAAAAGTCTTTATTTTTCCCTAAATTGAGAATTCAGGTGCCTCTTCTTTGTGTATGTCTTTCTCAGTTTTTAAACTTCTCGATTTACACCAGTGGTGCAAGAAGTAATGCCCGCAGCCCACATCTACATAAATACCCTGCAAGCTGCCTTTTGGCGTGTGGCATGGGGCAGTCTGAAGTCCACCGCATCCTTTAATTGACACGCGTACATCATAATTAATCATTATTCGATTAGGAATTTTATAAATTATAATAATGCCTATGCTGAAAGAATTGCATTAGCTTTTCCTAATGAAAGAAATAATTCGTTAATAAATCAGGCATAAGGAGGTGGAAGAATTAAAGAATTCTCGATAAATATTTTACTTTCTTGCAATACATTCGTATAATTGCGCCCCGCCGTCGCGATTAATGAGACTTGGACCGAAAATTAAACGGCACCACTGGTTTACAGTACACTTAACTCCACAGCTGACCGTCTCGACTCAGTAATTTAACTTTAATTCCGTAATTCTAATCGATAAACCCATTCACCGCTCTCATTTCATTCTCCTTCCCCGTGAATTTTCGTTCTCCAATATTCCCTTTCGTCATTCTTCTTATTTATTCTTTAATTCCTTCAAATCCTTCTATATACATTTGTATTCACATTGGGACCCTACATTCATTATGCTCTATCTCCTTGGATAATGTCTTTTTCCTCTCATATTTAATTTTATTATTATTTTTTTAATGTTTCTTATTTTCTGGTTGATTTTGCTCATCTCTTTAATCTTTAAATTTTTTCTTGGCTCTTACATTCTTACAATTGGTTATTACTTTTTATTTTTACCTTTACCTTGCGCCCAGGGCCTTTACCTTACCGATTCTCTCATTCCTAAAATCAGCCCCTCATCCGGACCTGTACATAAACATCTTTTAGAAATTTCGAACGTTCACGCGCCTCTGTGTTCGTATCTCTCATTTCGTATTCTCCCAACATCTATTCAACTGAAAAATGCCGAAATTAATGAATCGTCATATTATCTGTTTTTAATTTTAAATTATATATAAACACATTTAAAAGTGGATACGAAATGATCTTGATAATACATGTAAATAAAAAAGAAACTATCGAATCACTCAAGTTATTTGGAAGTGAAATAACTAACAGAAATCGTAGAAAATCCAGTAACCTTGTCCAAAATCGATTAACAAAATAAAAGTTGGTTGCTGTATTCATTTTCCAGTTCCTTTGGTCATTTAATCTCTTCCGGTTGCTTGGTACCAGGCAAATGTAAATATTCTAATATAGGATTAGTGGCCATTGAACCGTAATGTAGACACTCCTTTATTTTTCAAAGTTTCACCAGTTTTATATTTATTTGCAGACTGATGAAACACTTCTGTATATATTCTCAGGTTTGGTATCTATGAAGTTGTTTACTGACAAACATGGACGGTTACATGTAAATCCAATCCACAAAATAAAACCAATCTGATAGGTGTAAAACGGTGTGGCACCGTTATTTTAGCCTCCAAATTGTGTGAAATTTAGTTCTAACTAAGGAATTGAAGTCAAGTTACTCTTAATAGTTATATTGTAAAATGCACGTTAAATTCTCAGATCCTTCTCAAATTTTCACCCATACTTTCCTCGCGAATTGCATTGTTTTCTCGTTTCGCATTCTGGACATCTATCTCGCCTTCCATCTAACGGTGCTGGACGAATTTAGCGGATTTGATAGCGTCATCGTATTAGTTTAATGGGAGGGGAGAGCAGCGGAAGTGTGCGTAATGTTGTGCCTTGTGTTGACGGGGGCAGAAAAAGAACGAGTCGGACCAATTGTGTCTCCTTGCATACGTAATTCTTTTTTCCGTTATGCTGGGCGGCTTCTTCTAACCACTCCGTGAATGGTTCCACCGAATGCGGTCCGCAGCACGACGGCGCATGCGCGATGCAAGCGCACGCTCAAGTGTTTGTCGGGCGTGACCAAATGACACGAGTTTATAGTACTTCCTATATATTGCGCCAACGGTATCTTTTTGGAGATGTAGCGCATTTCCGAAAAAAATTAAAATCCCATTGACACAGTGGCCTCCCGGTTATCCGGGTTGCGAATTAACCGGTGTTCTTTAGATCCGTGTCGATTTGTTATTCACTAAATGCCATCGTTCAGGTAGATATTTACGACGTGCAACTGTAGTCGATATAAAACTAAGCTTATTATCAGAATTTGTACTTCACGTTCACTCTTAATATTCTATCAGTAATTCTACAGTAGGCTACACTAAATCCAAATGTAATAAAGAATTCCCTTATTGTATGACGCTAACTAATTATGGTTATTCGAAATATGGTAGCTTATTTTGCTGCAACTACTTCTGCTTGTCAATAAATTGAATGATATTCTTGCTAAGGATTATATAAATATTCGAAGGAATTGTTAAGTTTCTGAACTCATTACTGGATTAGGAAAGCTCACTGTGTAAATTCTTACGTATTCTTTTATTATTGGTGACTTGTTTCAATAGTAAACGGAATTAAATGGATTTATTCACATGTTTCAATGATGCATAGAGTTGGGACATCGAACTTTTTTTTACTTCTGAGTAAAACCTAACTTTATTAAATAAAGATATATTAAATATAATAAAATATATTTTGATTGAGTTACATATGCAATTCTGTCATCTGTTACTGTACTTTTGTGGTAATACCTTATTTTAAATTAACGTTTCATTAATATTTGTCAATGGATTTATTTATGTTACAGTCATAGAATGCTCATAGAACTCATCCATTATTATCCTTAAAGTATTTCTGTTCGTACAAAACCCCATAACTTCTCCAATAATGTGCCAACCGTCTTTAGGCTTTTTTTCAGAAACATTACGATAACGCGGACGCCTTTCTATAAACATCGCAGGAATGTTTTCCTTATAAGAGTGAGCATTGCGAGGCTGTTATGAAATGTGATGTAGCAGACACAAAGAATGACCGTCGTTGTCATCTGTCGTAACTTTCTGAAAAGAGAATGAGTGCTAGTTACTGGAAAAGGGTTAGAAATTATTTCTAAGAAAAGTTGGTTCTAAAAATTCGAAGTAAGTTTTTTCCTACATTTTGGTCGTTCCTCGTAAATCCTCAATGCATCTTCAAGTCTCCAGGAGGAACGTGTTTCCCCATAGGGAAGTTTCCTTGCGTTTCTCGTTATATAAATAACATGATGTTTCATCCTCAGAAAGCGGTGTGTCTTGTGTTATTGTGAACGGATAAGATATTGAAGGAGAAATTGTTCTCAAAGGAAAAACAGAACATTGCATTCTTGTCCCTTGCTTTCCTTCCGTGTTCTTTCTGGTACTTATATGGTAAATTATTATTTTGGACATTCTCTTTGCATTATTACTTAATTCGCAAATGCTATTTCCATCTCTCCGTAGACTTAGTTTGTAATCTGCGCTCGAAAAAATTAAATGCATCAATGAGAAAGGTACGAGTAATATGCATGCTTATAAATCCTTTCATTCATTTAGAGATGGTTAATGCATTTAGATTCGTAAGTTATTCGGCGAATAATTACTCAAATAAAGCAAATTTTGTCATTCGCACTGTATGAATCTAGACGAACCTTATGAATAAATGCTTAGACGATACGTCACATACGTCAACTAAGAAAGTGAAGAAAATATGGAGTTTTCAATTTTTTCCTGTTGTTTTGGAATTGGTAATCGTTACATTAAAGGGATATCCTAGAATTTTTGTGTGAGCTGCTCATCATAAGCAGTGGAAAATTTTATGTTGAAAGTGTTACAAATTAAGTTTTTAAGTAAAATCCATAGTTTTCATAATAAAGCAGTAGGACTTATTCGGGAATTTGGTAAAGTTTCTATAAATACATTTATAGAAACTCATGATATTTGTAGAATAATGTGGCCTGAGTTCGTCTGTCAACACTCCAGGCGAAAGCCCGGTTTCTTCAAGTGAGGGAAATTTTATTTATTGCTATTGACTGTGTATGGATGGATTTGGATTGAAAGAGAGCCTTATCGGTTTGAATGGTATATAAGGGAAGTCTATATTTCTCATATAACCCTCTATAACGGGCGTGTAGGCAAAAATAGAATGCAAATAATGGTGCATGGTGGAAATGTGAGTTGTCCAAATACCACAAAGAATGTCTCCGTAGCACAAAGAATGAATGGGGTTCTATGAAAAGATATATGCATGCATCTGATGCGAAAAATGTTTGCCAGAACTGGAAGAACGAAAGGGTACCCAAAATAGGTTATTATCTTGTGATACATACAGAAATTCCACTGTGAAAATTAAGGATTCCGAAACTATCTTTGGTGTTCCGCAGGAAAAAATATCTTTCCGTGAAAAATTATGAAAATTGCGTTAATTCTCTAATGATCTTATCGCCAAATTGATACTTAAAAACCAGATCGTGTGGTTGCAATTATGGATGCGGTTGAACCTCTGGGGCGTGCGATTTTGCTATATATGAAGATGACTCGCGAGAGTCGAAACCGGTCGAATGAAAAAGTTCTTGTGGAAATTACGAAGTACTTTCATATTAATTTCATCACGGCGTTCCACCAAGTGAAGCTAGTTCATATTGATTATACTCTTGCTTAGTTAATTTAAACTCAATTGCCGTGCAAAACGATGTAAATATTCCTTTAGAAATTTCAGATATTTCTCTCGTCGGAGGAAAAGCTCCCCGTTGGAAAACCCCAGAGGCATGTACATCCAGTCACTTGGTGTAACTCTGTCACACTTAAATGAATCTCTTAGTGTCTTTCGAAGAAAAGTTGTCGAATATTCGTAAAGTGTCGGAACGTATGTTCCTTAGATGATTCGCGTTTCTCCGGAAACATCGCACAACGTTCTCTGTGAAGTGACGTTGGCCACAGTCTTCCTGTTTCCTTTTTTGTGGCGGAAATCAGACATATAATACTCCGCGATGAAACTGCGGTAAAAAAGGCGATGTGGGACAATGACCATTTTGTATTTCCTCATCTCCGCTTTGAGATGCATTTTCATACTCGAGTGCGATTGCGCCAGAAATGACATGCAACGAACTCATGCTACAGTTCCCCTTTCTGCACTTGGGGTCAGTGTAATTCCCTTAATTATATGTGCCATTTGTTCAGTGCCCACTCCCCAAACTGTTGTCTCTAAATAAAGTACCCTCAGTAGAGGGAGAATGAAAATATAAACTGCAATGCCACAAACTTAGGGGAACAAGAAAATATTTCAGTTAATTCCCATGCTAAAAAATAAGAAAAATCTGTCTCAAAAGAAGATTTCTAAAATTGAAAGTTACATTTGTTTACGTATAAGCACTTTCAGTTGATATTGTTATAAATTATTGTTATTTAAGATAGCTTTAACTTTGAACGATGAGCATAGAAGATTAATGATGAATATTAATTGAGAATCCCTATCCGTCTATGGATGCAAAACTTAGATACTGGAGCTGATTTATAAAGCACAGTTTCCTTCGTCTAACCTTTTGGGTATCTCGAAGGGAAATTCATAATTTGATCTATAATTTTGAGTTAAATGGCGATTTTACTTTTACTTTACTCAGTTTTTACTTTTTCGCTAAAGATTATCTTATGTTCATCTATACTTATTACTTTGTTGGACCTCTTCAACTTAAAGACTATACAATACTGTATAACAGTTACCTTTCTCGGCTTCGGTTGCAGAATGGTTGGCTTACGAATGCCGATTTCCTGGTTTCGAGACCCGGCTAAAGGTTTTTCTTAGTAAGTGTATGGACGTTTGCTGAAGTTTTGTGAAATCGTGGTTACATCATCGTATCCGAATTTAGTATTTTCCATAATCCTGAGCTATTAATGTAAATTAAATAATTAGGTAAACATGTATGTATCAACCGCTGTCAGAATTAACTGTTACATACATTTAAAAAAATATGACCGGCGACCCCACAAATTTCAGCTATATCACTGAATGGAATATATCTGAAAGAAGAGATGTTTTCTTGGTTTCGTTTTCATTAAAACGGGGATACCCAACCGAAGGTTTACAACTCCAAAACCAAATGAAATAATTTGCTTCAAAAATTAAATATATTTCAGACGAGAAGAAAAGTTAAAAGTTTTCCAATAATAGTAATGTATGTACTATAAATCAGTTTTTCTCAAACTATTGGTGGCGATTCCCCCGGGGGATTTCGGAACTATTCAAAGAGTGGCGCGAAAACTTGGCAATTATTAGTAAAAGTGCACGCGTATTTTCTACGTGTTTGGGAGTTGTTTAAAATATTCTGTGGCGAAAGGGGGGAGTCATAAGAAAAAGTTTAAGAAGCCCTGTTACAAATTACATTCATTGTTTTTTATCTTATTTTCTACAATCAAATAACGAAGTAAGGCTGAGTAAGATCTTCATCTACAACCTAGGTAAACCGAAACTGAGAAAAGGTATCATTGTATTTCGTATTATTTTTTATAGCACTTCAACTAGGAAGTCATCTCTCAACGCACTTCTTTTCAATTTTGCGTTAAGGGCTTATTTATAAACGCAACTGGTTGAGAATCCCTGAATCTGAGCGCTTTCTTAGCTAAGGGCAGCTATCGCGTAGCACAAATGCAATAACGGTGTGGATATAGTGATCATCAGTTTGTTAAGTATTCAGCCCAAAGGCTGGTTGGGACCTCATTCCAATTAAGACCTAGGAGAAGGGAATGAGGCTTACTAGGAAAAATGAGGAATGAGGTAGTTTGTCCTTGCTTTCGTCACTAAGCCGAAATGCTATAAGCAGAATAAGACCACGTTAGTGAATCACAGTGACTCTACGAGTAACACTTTTCGTAACATTTTATAAGAAGAAACCTTAATTAATGCCAGCGAGAGAAATTGGCCATCACAGATCGTTAAGAAATGTGCAGTTCTGATTGTATGGGCCAATTTATTATTAGCTTCGTGTCTCGGCTACAGAGGTTTAGGACTTTGTTGGTAGAGTGAAGTAAGTCCAAGAAATAGTTAATCTATTTATATTCAGCATTACTTGTAAATCCCTGCAAAAGGTTAGTTTTAATATGTCTGTAAAAATAGCTGTAAATGATTGAATGTATGTACTTAAGCATGATGAGCCAACTCGTTAAAAAACCGATGGCAGTGAATGATGTATATGTCAGTACCCTGCAAGCCACCTTTCGGCGCGTAGGCTACAACATTCGTAGATTACGCTACCCTTCGGGACGCTCGAGGTCACGTTGGAATTAGATAAGCAACTGAAAACGCATTATCACATGCTTGATTTTAAAGTCAGAAATGAAAAAATCTGCCATAGCCGGGAATCGAATCCGGATTCCTCACTTTCCGGGCAAGTAACCTATGCCTTTGAGCTATTATGACAGAACGATCCGTCCATCAATTTCTTGGGCTACGTTTGGACGTCAGAACTAATTCCGTCCAGTACTACGAGTTGCTCTCTATAGGATAGAAAGTCCTTTAATACTTCAGCATTAATACCAGCAACTTTTAATTTGTACAATAGTTTAAAATGAGGGGCTTTATCAAATGCTTTTCGAAAATCTAAAAGTGTCGCGTCGACTTGCCTTTTAGTTTCGGCAGATTTCAAGATATCGTGAACTAACAACGCTAGCTGAGACTCACAAGATCGAGTCTTACGAAAACCGTATTGATTCCTGACTATGAAATTACCCATTAAAGAACTAGCAATTATATGTTCCATTATTTCTTCGCTCAATGATCTTAAGGCCTGTAATTCGCTGATTATAGTAAATATTGGATTTCCGATTTTTAGATTTCATTGGCTGGATTTCAGAGTAAAATTTTGAGTTATTCTTCAAAGCTAGCGGTCTGAAATTTCTCCGTTGTAGTTGGTATATGAAAAGTTGCAGCAGTGGGTTTATTTATTCGCTAATTGTCACTTGTGCAATAGGAAAGAGCATATTTTCCTCGTGCGGTAAGCTTCGCGTCTCCGTTATTCTGTCATCGTAATTATCTCAGAGTAATTCCCGACTCCCTTATTGTATTCCTTAACGCTTTTCGGAATCTTCCGAAGAATATTACAGTTGTGGGAATGAAAATTAAATTTGCGCTGCAAAAATCATTTCGTCGAACTGTTTCGCCGTCATTGCTCTCAAATGAGTCTTTTCTTCCATTTAATTTTACTTGTCATACGCCTTTCCTCTCTGATTAATCTCCCGTTTCCTCTAAATAAATACCACAGTTAATTGAGGAAACCTTTACATTTTCCGGTATAATTAAATTTCCTCTTCAGTTTAGGAGAACTTACGTTTCATAATTATGGTAAAATGATGAAATTCACAAATAATTATTTATACACTTATAGTTATATTAAAATGATGAAATCAAATATTAATTATTTTTACGTCATCAATGGGCTCAGCTGATTACTTCCATTCGTAAAACCTGTATGGTGAAGATGGTGACCTTTTTGCAACTTTCTTACATTTTTTCGAACGGCTGATATTGATACTTGTTAATACAAAACTTAGATCGCATTTGTTAGGTTGTTAGGTTCTTGTTGCTTGTATAAATAAAATATTCTCGCAACCTGTTTGTGAGAAGATTATACTTTTACTTACTTTCTATGGTAACAAATTATCTGCTTTAAATAAGTTTATCTTAACTTCTTTTTTCTTTCTTTTTTTTAAAACGTTATGTAAAAAGCCTATGTTCACGAATTGCATTGTAAAAGAACGCATAAGTTCCTCCTTCTGATAGATTATAAATGTACAAATCGCTGTGTAGATTCTTTTATCGTATCTGGGTATCCATATGCATAAAGTGTTTGTGACAAGTTTTCCAATAATAATTTCCCATCGTTTATTGTATTATTCCTTCGTAATGTATGTATTCGAGTGATAAGTAATCTTTTGTTTTCCTCTTTCCAGGTGAGTGACCTCATTATCCCGTCTAACGGAACTCCCATTGGCTCACGCAATCTGTGCTTTGATGACGCGAAATCACAGCTCGAGTGATTTACTCGGCGGAGAAAGAAACAATTGCCGTCTACGCCTGCGATTATTCGCGGGACGATGCTGAGGAAATAGACGCGGAATGATTGAGGGTTCGTTGTGTAGAGTAAGGAATTCGACTCCGATACGCGATCGCCAAACACATGCTTACTCCAGAGGAAATAAGCGTCAATCCCTTGCTTGGACAGATTGTCTCTTATTTTATGCTCTTGTTTTATCACCTTTTCCGGTGAGTACAAGAAATCAAAAAACAATTAAGTAATTAGACGAAGCCAAGTTTACTTGTGTGACAATTTAGGACGAACAGAGAGCAAACTGCTCATGGGGAAAATGTTGACTGGCGGTCCTGTGTATAACATAGGAGGGCATAGGACGTATTGGCAGAAAATTTTGAAGATTATTAATGAATATATCGCTATCTACAGTATAAAAACATATCAAATATAGTATTTTATTTATTGCAAGAAGTTCTATTATTTAAATAAAGAATCTTCTTAAATATTAACCATGTAAAATTTTTCAGTAGTAATATTATTAGTAGCACTCGTGAATAAGATCGAAAAGGAATGATTAATGTTGAATTCCGCTCATTTGTTTCACGGAAATTTTTCTAGTGAAGAACATTTTGCTAACAATCGTTCATGTTTTATTACTAACACTGCCCCTGAAATACCCAGTACTCCCCTGTTGACTATAGTAATGCAGTGAAATATGGAATAAAAATTGAATCTGTTTTATCGAGGTTCGGAATACCTGAATACTGATGTAAATCAAAGACACTATTCCAGCCGTTTTCATATGATATTAATATCTAAATTTTAACTGTTTTAAATTTCCATTTATCTCATAAAATTTTTATTTTTTAGTCACTTCTCCGTTATATTTTTAATTTCCTTTTTTGTTGCAATAAAACGACACAACGTGATCCTAAAATTTCCAACACTAACCATGGGTGAGTCCTTAAGTATTCTATAGGAAGACCAAATCTTCAAGTGTCTACCACGTCACAGTGCAATATGTTATATAATCGATATATCAAACGAATTGTCTAAGACAGGAACAAAGCAAAGACAACTGCGTTGTGATTGTCCTTACCTTCTGATAGAATGGAGGCGAAGTGTCGTCGTGTTTAATATCGAGGTCTTGATTCATTCTACTCCACGGATGGACACGTACTGTTGAAGTTTCAGTCTCTTAAGACTTTAATTTTAAAGGACAGTTCTTAAAATCTTCACAATTGTGTCTTTTGTAAAAATCTATGTTTTCCAGTTATTTATCCACCACATTTGGTCTTCGAGCTCCTTTCTGAAGTAAACAAGTGAACTAATATAAATACACTTCACGCAGTATTTAATACTCTCAAATAAATATTACCACGCTGTTACTGTGATATCCATCTTTCCTGGCGATGAACAGGGTACTAGATTAATTTTCGATTTGCTGTATAGCACCTATTTTTCATAAATGGTTTACGTTTTATTTGATGGTGAATCGACTTTGAAAGTTAAATTTTTTTTACTGAAAGACATTATTTTGATGAAACCTTTGAAAAAATGTCAGTTTTCACTTGAATTGGCTTTTGTAAAATACAGTTCTCATGCATATCCTTTTTTATAAACAAAGTTTAAGGATAATAAAAGAATAAATCATACTCACCATCAGTTCGATAGTTAGCTGATGAATCTGATTGGAGTAGTCATGTTGTCCAAGTATAAAGAGCTATGAGAGAGAAATGAGGCTTACTAGGCAAGATGAGCAGTGAGGTAGTTTGCCCTTGCTTTCCTCACTGAGACCGAAAGCTATAATCAGAACAAGTCCCCGCAAGTGAAGCAAAATCACTGTAAGATTAACACTTTACTTAGTATTCCATTAGGGGAGAACTTGATTAATAATAACACCATTCATACCTCAGTAGCTTTCATATTATCACAGCCATGAACTAGACTGTCAAAAGTAAATTAAAGACTCAAAATAGGTAAAACTGTCGAAATTTAAGATAACAAATTAATGTTTCCTCAGAGAGACCGAGCATCTGAGGAGTGACAAAAGCTATGGCCCGTTGGAAAGGCCCTAAGCAGAGAGGGCCCTCATTGTGTCGCAACATCTCGCGTGTCTGAGCCGAGAAGCCCACCTTCGAGACGAGTCCGACATTTATTCGCTTCGTTGGGTAGAGGGCGGTGTCACCTTCCGCAGCACTCGAATCGGAGCAAGAAAAACTTCACTTTTCGCCTTGGCAGTGCTTGATTATTTCCATAAAACCCCTCACCAATTACGATGGAGCAATTTTATAGTGCTTGAATATATTTACAATTGGTGAATTTTTAATTAGAGCGTTGTTTTTACTTGCTATATGACTATGATAATATCGAAGAAAACATCGGTTATGAAACGTTATTAGCAGTCGTTTGCGATTACTGAAACTTAAAACTGTTGTAAAAATTCGCCAAAATCTATTCTACGTTGAAAACTTAGGTGATTACTAACCTCTTCTGATGGGTTTGTTTATTTCTGTGATTGCCAAATTATTCTTCTTTCTTTTGTTTCTCTTGTTCTTTGTTTTGTTATCTTCTGATTGGTTTCCTCTCATTATTCTTTCATTATTTTCTGTTGCTTTCCATTCATTTGATCGTCTCTTTCGTATCCAATATCCTACATAGCATTTACATTTAAATAACGAATTACCATTATATTTTGATGGTTACCTTATTGAAAAATTGTGATGTACACTATCACAACACACGTAAGAAGGATAAATTGCACGTGAAAAGGTCTTACAAGAGTAAGACTAGCCAAAGTGTATTTATAAAGGGAGTAGAACTGTGTAATGCGTTATCAAAGTATATTAATATTCAAAGGTAAATCAGTTTGTCTGTAACATAGGAAAGGATATTTGAAGGAACTGAGATAAAATATGAGGTTGAACTGTTTATTTTGTGAAGATTTGTTCGGTGTTTTGTGTAATATATTTACATGTTCATATTTATTAGCTGTTTGCTAAATTGAAAATATTTATATAATCTACTTATAGCTAATTATTGCTTATTCTCTAGCTTTCTGACCCTTTCTCTTTCCCTAAATAAAGTCGATGTCGAACATTACCGTTTCTATCCAATAAGATTCGGCCCTAATTGGTAGAATGTCATTTAATAAATGAAAGCAGGACTTAGTATTTTCCACAAAAAATTCATATATCACCGGTCATCTTCGGGCACAGCACATGAAAATTTGTTATTTCTCTCAATGTGTTCATTTTATTTTTCTCTTTTTTCGTTCACCAATCAGTTCCTTTATATTTCATTTTTCTGGTTATGTTGTGATTGCTTACGACAACAATCCATAATATGATTTCTATTTCCCTCCAACACCACATCACGAAGATTGAATGCTTTTTTCCCTTTATTGACACTGTGTCAAGGAGCCATATTAAGGTGTTTATGAATTTTTATCTTCATATTTGTATGCTAGTGATAATTTTTAAAGACATCTCCTGCTTTAGCTACTCCAGCGTTTATTCTTTCTTGATACTTTTTTTCTCCTTCGGTTATTTTTATATATCTTTGTTTGCTTCAGATAACCTCAGTCTGCCACAATAAGTGTTTTCTAGAGCAGTTTCCCGCAGTGCATTACTTATACCTTTTTTGTTTCCCTTCAAATGAGATTTTTCCATCAGTGCATTTAATATTCATATATTATTCCAGCTCTCTTCCCTGTTAAGACATCAACATCTTCAGCAATTCCTAGCATATTGATTTTGGCCACTTGCTCCCTCTCATTTTATGCATTTCAGAATAATAGTTTTCTTTCGTTTCTCCTCGAAACACACCAAATTCTCACCGAATTCCAGCATTGCTTGCTATCAACGTTATCTTCCAATGTTATTTATAGCATTTCTTAATTCCTCCTAATTGGAGATGCATGAATTGCATGTTATGGATGCACCACAGTGCATGCGTTTCTACTAGCACTTCTTACGTTAGCGGAACATTCAATGAGTCAATGACTCATTGGAATCCCAAGGAATGTTGTTCACGACATGTTTACGCTTTGTATTGTCAGTGCCAATATTGATATCGGTCACAAAGCAACGACTCATTTCGCCGGAAACGAACGCATCGCAGATTAAAGTCTCGTTAAATCGTCCACAAAATAATTCTGAAAGTAATACTGACTGTACTCGTACTTTGCATGGGAGCCTTTGTTTTATTCTATGAATACCATTCGCGCCGCTTTCACGTTCAGTGTGTAAATGAGAATCTCAGCCTTGTCGACCTTTTTTAAATGTTGTCACTTTTAAAGTTATTAGCTCAATCAATTCTCATTTTTTTTTCTCTTTCTTCCTCTTCCAACCTCGTCTTTTGGCCCAAAATTCTATTTCTAGTCTATTCACCATGTTTATATGAAACTCATAGAACTTGGAAAACAAAAAAAAACAACTGATAACTGACATTTTCGAATATTAGACGCATGTTTTTGCTTAAAGCGCAAATACTATAAATAGATTTTTAATTACCGCTACAATATAATTCTGCATCCACACATATACCCTGGAAGCAGCATTTCGGCGTGTGGCAGGGGGTGCATGCACCAAAACTCTACATCCCTAATCGATTACTTTCGCGTATCGTTCGCGGAATAATTGAATTCTTTAAGTGAAGTTTTCTATTCTCTATTTTCCTTACTTTTCTCAGTAAGACAAATAACTGATCGAACTTATCATTTTGCTCAGTTAGGGTCAACTAAATTAATGGTTCTATGCTAGTGATACTAATATAATTAATAAATAGTGAATTGTGCTAAAGGTACACCTTATTGAAGAGTAAAGAAAGATTTACAAAGAATTTGCAGTCGAGCGTTGGATTGCTATTGGTTGGTTGAGTATACTAAGAAATTGTTCAGCGAGTTTCTGCGAATTCCGTCATTACATTTGTAAACTGCATGGAAACATCAACACGCTGACGAAACCCGAGATTAAGATACTTCCTCTCTTTGGAATTGTTTGTTCCGCTTTCATATGTTTTCGTCCCTTTTTCTCGGAAATATGCGTACTTACCTTCGTTATCTGCTATACGATTGGCGCCGATCACTCGCTTTACGCATGCGTGCGCCTGAAACAAATGAATGGAACTCTTCACCCCCTTTCATTATCGCCGTAGATCTCTTCCCACTGATGGCATTCTTTCTCACTCTGAGGAGAATGAAAACTTTCTCTGCGTAATGAATGAAGCCATCGCCTCAGAGAGATTTCATTGAGATTTTCTTCCGCCGATGTCACGCACGCGGTCCGGAGGAACACTTTCGATATCCGATTCCCCGCACTTCCGATTTCTCCCTCCAGTTGGCGCTTTCTTCCGCTCTGGGAATTAAAGTTTGCTTGCCTAACGGAGGGACTCTCAACGGGTGGATCGAATGATTCCTTGAAACTGATTGTCGGTGGTTTTTCCTATTACAGCCGATGGCACTTCTATCCAAATAATGGCGCTCTTCATCGGCGCATTGAATTTAGAGAAAATTTACAATATATTTATCAAACAATTTATATATATATATA
>KZ308993.1:1405736-1461521 GCA_000376725.2 Ladona fulva
ATATATATATATATATATATATATTGTCTTTTTCAACCATCTTTATTACTACTTTGATTTATATATTAAGCCAAGTGAATTGATGTTGGGAGGACTTAGATCAGGGTCTAGGTTACGGAGAATCATAGACAAGTTGAAAAACCTTCTAAAATAGTCTTAGTAATCAAAAATAATAACTCAGAATTAATGCCAGGCTTGACAGTTCCCAAAAAGAACAACTTAAAAATCTCTTTGACAGTTTGTAAGAATTATTTAAAATTTATTAATTTTCCTGAAAAATTATACGAGCATTTAAAAAATGCATACGCTAGCACGTTTTGTAAGTTGGTGGAGAACGTATATGGGCTTTGGCTTTGAATTTACTGGCTCAAATATGAATCACACGTTCGTACGCCTCGCATCCGAACCATGCATTAGTATCCATCCGAGTAGCATTTTAGATAAATTGCGAGGTGTCACCGAAAATAGATAAAAGGAAAAAAAGTCGCTATAGATATTGCAACAAAGTCGCTGAGTTGACGAAATCTGTCCACTTACAGACGCACTAAACCGAAGCCTTTTTTCTGCTTCGCCTTACAAATGTTGTTGGCGCTGCGTATTATTACCCATTGTATTTGAGACGATGATAATTTTGCTGTTGACTTCATATTCATCTCAATTTCTAAATACTGATTTCGTACAAGTTATTAGCATGTTTTTATTTTTCAGCTAGAAGTAAAATCATAATAAAGTATGAAATATGCCATTTTTAGTTTAAGTAGACTTTTGGAGGCAGAATGTCTACTTTTACGCTACATTTTCAACATTCCATTCTTGCACTAATCCCAAAAGGTCTGGTAAATGTAACATCGTTTCATTACAGTTCTTTTAATACTACATCAAATCAATTTTGTATCAGTCCTTACGAATCGCACGTAAAATTACAGCAGATTCGATACATATTAGGAAGATAACAGATAAAAGATAAGATGGAAGGGACGTTAAGGCAGCAATCGCTATTAAAATGTTTCAGTCGATTCCCAAGATTATAAAAATAACAAGTTACATTTGTTTACGTTTAAGCACTTTCAGTTGATATTGTTATAAATTATTGTTATTTAAGATAGCTTTAACTTTGAACGATGAGCATAGAAGATTAATGATGAATATTAATTGAGAATCCCTATCCGTCTATGGATGCAAAACTTAGATACTGGAGCTGATTTATAAAGCACAGTTTCCTTCGTCTAACCTTTTGGGTATCTCGAAGGGAAATTCATAATTTGATCTATAATTTTGAGTTAAATGGCGATTTTACTTTTACTTTACTCAGTTTTTACTTTTTCGCTAAAGATTATCTTATGTTCACCTATGCTTATTACTTTGTTGGGCCTCTTCAACTTAAAGACTATACAATACTGTATAACTGTTACCTTTCTCGGCTTCGGCTGCAGAATGGTTGGCTTACGAATGCCGATTTCCTGGTTTCGAGACCCGACTAACAGAGGGTTTTTTAAAGGTTTTTTAGTAGTTACAATATTGTGTCTGACTTTAATATTTTCCATAATGAGTTGTTGATACATCGTTGTTATGCTTATTACCGCTGTAGCTACTAAACACTGTTGTGTAAATATCTGAGTGCCAATTACAAAGCTTTCACTCAGTTTTCCATTTGGATTTTTTGGTAGTCAAATATCTGTCTGTAAAGTATTTAGCCCGAAGGCCGGTTGGAGCCTCATCCCCTCTACCGTCAGCTAATAATAGCTAGGAGAGGGAAAAGAGTCTTACTAAGCGAGATGAGGATTATCCCCAGTTTTGGATGTGAGATCGCCGGTTCTGAATCTCCAAAATTTTTAAAGGGAGTAGAACTGTGTAATGCGTTATCAAAGTATATTAATATTCAAAGGTAAATCAGTTTGTCTGTAACATAGGAAAGGATATTTGAAGGAACTGAGATAAAATATGAGGTTGAACTGTTTATTTTGTGAAGATTTGTTCGGTGTTTTGTGTAATATATTTACATGTTCATATTTATTAGCTGTTTGCTAAATTGAAAATATTTATATAATCTACTTATAGCTAATTATTGCTTATTCTCTAGCTTTCTGACCCTTTCTCTTTCCCTAAATAAAGTCGATGTCGAACATTACCGTTTCTATCCAATAAGATTCGGCCCTAATTGGTAGAATGTCATTTAATAAATGAAAGCAGGACTTAGTATTTTCCACAAAAAATTCATATATCACCGGTCATCTTCGGGCACAGCACATGAAAATTTGTTATTTCTCTCAATGTGTTCATTTTATTTTTCTCTTTTTTCGTTCACCAATCAGTTCCTTTATATTTCATTTTTCTGGTTATGTTGTGATTGCTTACGACAACAATCCATAATATGATTTCTATTTCCCTCCAACACCACATCACGAAGATTGAATGCTTTTTTCCCTTTATTGACACTGTGTCAAGGAGCCATATTAAGGTGTTTATGAATTTTTATCTTCATATTTGTATGCTAGTGATAATTTTTAAAGACATCTCCTGCTTTAGCTACTCCAGCGTTTATTCTTTCTTGATACTTTTTTTCTCCTTCGGTTATTTTTATATATCTTTGTTTGCTTCAGATAACCTCAGTCTGCCACAATAAGTGTTTTCTAGAGCAGTTTCCCGCAGTGCATTACTTATACCTTTTTTGTTTCCCTTCAAATGAGATTTTTCCATCAGTGCATTTAATATTCATATATTATTCCAGCTCTCTTCCCTGTTAAGACATCAACATCTTCAGCAATTCCTAGCATATTGATTTTGGCCACTTGCTCCCTCTCATTTTATGCATTTCAGAATAATAGTTTTCTTTCGTTTCTCCTCGAAACACACCAAATTCTCACCGAATTCCAGCATTGCTTGCTATCAACGTTATCTTCCAATGTTATTTATAGCATTTCTTAATTCCTCCTAATTGGAGATGCATGAATTGCATGTTATGGATGCACCACAGTGCATGCGTTTCTACTAGCACTTCTTACGTTAGCGGAACATTCAATGAGTCAATGACTCATTGGAATCCCAAGGAATGTTGTTCACGACATGTTTACGCTTTGTATTGTCAGTGCCAATATTGATATCGGTCACAAAGCAACGACTCATTTCGCCGGAAACGAACGCATCGCAGATTAAAGTCTCGTTAAATCGTCCACAAAATAATTCTGAAAGTAATACTGACTGTACTCGTACTTTGCATGGGAGCCTTTGTTTTATTCTATGAATACCATTCGCGCCGCTTTCACGTTCAGTGTGTAAATGAGAATCTCAGCCTTGTCGACCTTTTTTAAATGTTGTCACTTTTAAAGTTATTAGCTCAATCAATTCTCATTTTTTTTTCTCTTTCTTCCTCTTCCAACCTCGTCTTTTGGCCCAAAATTCTATTTCTAGTCTATTCACCATGTTTATATGAAACTCATAGAACTTGGAAAACAAAAAAAAACAACTGATAACTGACATTTTCGAATATTAGACGCATGTTTTTGCTTAAAGCGCAAATACTATAAATAGATTTTTAATTACCGCTACAATATAATTCTGCATCCACACATATACCCTGGAAGCAGCATTTCGGCGTGTGGCAGGGGGTGCATGCACCAAAACTCTACATCCCTAATCGATTACTTTCGCGTATCGTTCGCGGAATAATTGAATTCTTTAAGTGAAGTTTTCTATTCTCTATTTTCCTTACTTTTCTCAGTAAGACAAATAACTGATCGAACTTATCATTTTGCTCAGTTAGGGTCAACTAAATTAATGGTTCTATGCTAGTGATACTAATATAATTAATAAATAGTGAATTGTGCTAAAGGTACACCTTATTGAAGAGTAAAGAAAGATTTACAAAGAATTTGCAGTCGAGCGTTGGATTGCTATTGGTTGGTTGAGTATACTAAGAAATTGTTCAGCGAGTTTCTGCGAATTCCGTCATTACATTTGTAAACTGCATGGAAACATCAACACGCTGACGAAACCCGAGATTAAGATACTTCCTCTCTTTGGAATTGTTTGTTCCGCTTTCATATGTTTTCGTCCCTTTTTCTCGGAAATATGCGTACTTACCTTCGTTATCTGCTATACGATTGGCGCCGATCACTCGCTTTACGCATGCGTGCGCCTGAAACAAATGAATGGAACTCTTCACCCCCTTTCATTATCGCCGTAGATCTCTTCCCACTGATGGCATTCTTTCTCACTCTGAGGAGAATGAAAACTTTCTCTGCGTAATGAATGAAGCCATCGCCTCAGAGAGATTTCATTGAGATTTTCTTCCGCCGATGTCACGCACGCGGTCCGGAGGAACACTTTCGATATCCGATTCCCCGCACTTCCGATTTCTCCCTCCAGTTGGCGCTTTCTTCCGCTCTGGGAATTAAAGTTTGCTTGCCTAACGGAGGGACTCTCAACGGGTGGATCGAATGATTCCTTGAAACTGATTGTCGGTGGTTTTTCCTATTACAGCCGATGGCACTTCTATCCAAATAATGGCGCTCTTCATCGGCGCATTGAATTTAGAGAAAATTTACAATATATTTATCAAACAATTTATATATATATNATAAATAGGGTAGCTATTTAGGGATGTTGGTGTTTTAACACCCCCTGCCATACGCCTTACGGCGGTTCGCGGGGTATTTATGTAAATGTAAATGTAAATGTAAGCAGAACAAGCCTACGTTAGTGAAGCACAATGACTCTATGAGCAACATTTTTCGTAGCAATATAAGAAGATATCTTAATTAATGCCATTATTCATTATCACTCATACCTCAGTAGCTTTCATATAAATTGCCCAATTCCCAATTGCCGGTCGGTTGCTCTATCCATTGAGCTATTCCACCAGAACATTTCCCCATGCCGTTTGGGAGACTTTGTAGGTATTGGGTGCGTGAGTTCGTCCGACTCAGCGGCATCGTTCACAGCCACGGCCTCGCAGAGGTACCGACCATACAAAGTGGTGGGAGGAGAACCCCCCTTAAGGATAACAAACAAGGAAAAGGGTTTTGGTGACTTGGCACGATAAGGAATAGGAAAATTCCCAAGGAGAGACGCACATGAAAAAAGTCTGTTTTTTTCATGTCCGATTCTCCTTGGGATAATTATTTCATCCATCATCACATGGTAGCAGGACCCTTAAAAATGTATACACATATAAAATAGATCTTTTTAGATTCAAATCCTTCCTCGCGAGTCGTCAGTGGCACATGGCAGGTTTTTTTGCCCTCGAAACTTATGTTTTAATATTAGTAGTATATAATTGAAGGAAAGAAAGCGGTAATTTGTGAAAGCGAGGGGTGAGGATTGGAATGGGGTGTGGGAACCGGAAGTAGCCATGGACTCTCTTTTGTTGTGCGATAAATGAGAGAATGGGATTGTCGTGTCTTGGGAAAAAGGTCATGGTCGTGCACACCAGGAGAGACGGTCAGGGTTTGAAAGGTAGTGAGGAAAAGCTTTCAAGGGAACGAAAGTTAGGCGGAGTTAACTGTCTCTTCTGTTTTTTTAAAGATATGTAGTATGTAAGGTATTCCCAGTGCTAACAGATTTCATCCGTCTTCTAACGCCACCACTCTGAACGGGCGAAATAGTAAATATGCCGCTGACGTCAGGGATATCCCTTCGGCGTCTGCATTCTAGGACATCACGGACCCTCTCCATTCAGCACTCGATCAATCCATCCAGCGAGGTTGCTGAAAGTCAGGAGGAGTTCTCCAGTTCAAGTTCCACCCGGTAGACCACTATTTCTCATCATTGTCGATTTAGGGGATCCTTCGTATTGCATGAATATCAGGGGTGACGTAACTTCATGCCTTTGCGAATCATACACAGAACACAATCAGTCATAATTTATTTATTTATTTATTAAAAATGCATCAACATTCAGCACGAGGCTAATTACTGCTGACAATAAACAACAGTAAATAAGATTAACATATAAAATAATTAATGAAAGAATAAAATTATATAACAAAAATGCAGAATTACGATCAAATATATATATTTATTTATTCATATATTTCTATATGTCTTCTCGTCTTTCAATAAAATTTAGCTTTTTAACTATAGAATTAAAATTTGAAACGAATAAAATGAGTCAGTCTCCCGCAACCATATTTAGGATTGATTTAAGACGGAGATGAAATGGATGAAAGTTTTTAATGGAAGAAAGGGAATTGAAATTAGAAGGTATTCTTGAAAATAGTCTTTCGTAAGAATCAATTTCACCGCTTAGGAAAATATCATAATGAATATTGCACATGTGGACTTAAAGCTGATTAATGAAAGTAAAGAAATCTTGTTTCTTTATTAAACAATAACTGTTTATAAATGAGCTTCAAAAATTGTCTTATCTTTTGTGGAATGGGTTTGGATGCTTTGGTGATTACTTGTTTTACCTTCGGTTTCTGAAGATAGTGATGTGGTTCTTCAAGGCTTTAACTCCTAAGATGCCGAATCCTTAGTTTTCGGAGCTTGGATTTGACATATTTGAATTAAATTCGTTAATTAACGGATTTAGCCATTCTATACAATGATTAATTAACTAATTAATTTAATTACTATCTGCTGCTGTCAGTAAGTTATATCCGAGAGAAAAAAGAGGCCACGCGGATTTGCCTCTCTTTTTTACGACCCTGCCACTGGAGTATGTCATGGGGGTGTATAAACACTTACATCCCTCGTGCCGTTCGGGAGACTTTGGCAGTCACCCGTAGAGTGGAAGACCCGGCTTCTAGTCCCAGTTCCTTCAGACTTTTTTCATGTTCGTTTATTCCGAGGACTACCGATATCCCTCGTTTAAAAAGAGGCGTTCCGTTGCGAAGACTGTGAGATAAAACGCACTTTATGCTTTGTAATCTTGTAACCAGATTCCTTTTATGTAACTGCAAAGAGTAAGAGCACAGGAGTAAGATTCCCATTGGTATAGTCACCAACACGAAGTTTTGGGCGACCCGTCTCATCGGAAGCAGTGCATCTATCGATAAGAGAAGCATTGTCCTCAATTGGTGGCCACCCACACGTTCATCATCCCCTCCTTTCCTATGTTGGCGGTCGCATTCGGATTGGGAGGTCCAATTCCTCAAATAAAGAAATCTCTATGATTTTTGGTCCAATGAATGAGCGTTGCTGTTACCGAGTCTTCTTCGTAGTATTGCTGCATCATCAGATAGTAATATGTAAATAGTTTATTATCGTTTCTTTGGAGAAGTCGATGTAAACATAGTCTTGGATCCGTCGTTATACACAAAATCTCTAAAGATGCCCACGTAAAACGAAAAATTCGTAGTGTTATATACTTGTAGATGTAATTTAAATATTACGACAGCTAAGGTCATTTGCACGATGGCCCCATCGGTAATCAAACCCAAGACTGCTTTCACCACATGCGAACGCGTCACCTATTTGAAGGGGCCTTATGATATTACATATTTGAAGAGGAGCACATTTCCCCCGCAGTCGGTTCCGTATCGTTTGGAATCTCTCTCTTCGTTTATTTGACCTTTTCTCCCGCATTCACGAGCCGTGAAGTGCCCGCATGTATCCTTAACGTCGTGTCACCCCCTGCCAGACTCCCACGCGTGCGTGACGCGTCACAATCCGCGCTCGTTTCGCTCACTTTCCTCTCCTCCGCTTCCATTTCTCCTTTTCGTGTTCTTCTCTGCTGTACCGCAGGTGTGCCACACTGCTTCCAAGAGCTCCATTTTCTTGCACCTTTACATTAAATGTGTAGTCCCAGTTTGGCCAAATTAAGACGTTAGTCTGTGAATGTGCGAATAGTTTATCCATCTATTCGTCTAAAACTGTTTGATGGCAGTTCCAATTTAAACAGTTTAAACTCATCCAGATTCACTTAATTTATTTGTACCCTCTTATATTGATCAAATGGGTCGGCATTTACACATTAGAGTAAAGGAGCTCAAACAAAGTTTCCAAAACGAATCGGATAAATCTCACTTTGCCAAACATTTTTTAGGCGTTAACCATTTATCAGATTTCTCTGCCCCATTACTCCATTCACGTCAAAAAGGTCCAAAAAAATATTTTAGAACAGAAACTTGACACCATAAGTAATGTAACTACATGTTGACTCATGTTCTCCAGTTTATGGCTTCTTCATCTTGTTATTAACAGTTGGCTATATTCCTCCCCTTTCCCCACCTTTTCTCCTTTGTCCCTTCCTTAACTTTTTCACCTTGTTTGTTCACGAATGTTCCCTCCCCCCCTTTTTCCTTCCTTTACCTCTAGTATATACATTCTGTTCTTGTTTGAATTTTTACCTGATGATGACTATGTATTAGTCGAAACCGGTCGTTGTTTGTGAATTATACATTTGTGGAATTTTTACTGAGTGCTTTCATTCCTACCATTATTTATACCCTCTTTTTGTTGATTTCGGAATTAGAGATTTTAAGATTCACAACGAGCTAAATTTCATGCAAGAAAAGATGGAGGAAGGTGAGTTGCTATTTCCACAGATTCGCATAGTTTAAAGATTCTCTTTAAGTCGAAACATTCCGTTATACGTTCATACGTAAAATAACATGCGAAGAAAATGTGCCAACTTCGTTTAGATAAAAAAAAATATCTTTTGGTTTGTAGCGCAGTGTGATTTAGTAAATGAAAAGTTCTACGAAGGAAAGAGGGGTGATAAGTGGGGGAGAACCGGTCTCAAGTCATCTTTGCGGCATTTTCTTAACTTCTTCCAACAATGTGAGGCATTTATATTATATTTCCTTCATCACAGTAAGTACAATTTCAATGTTTCCTCTTAGATTATTTGGCTGAATTCATTCTCCCACGTACACCTTTGACAACAGAACTTTTAAATTTTGTCGAAACGCGGCTTGAGAGCGGCCCAACGAGTTTACAAGCGGCCTTCCTATGAAAAATGGTGCCTCATTCTATTCTAGACCATCGTTTTCCAGCCTCTTGCAAGTCCATCTTTCCATGTCCTCAAGGCAAACAAATCCCACAAATGTGCAAAAAGTACGTTTTATTGTTTTGTATTTTTTTAAAGTTTACTAATCTCTAGTTTCTTGATGAATAGTAGTGAAACTTTTGAAAGAATTAATCGCAATTCATAGAAACATTTAGCAAACATTAGAAAAATTAAAAGCAATACGAATAAAATATATCGACAGCCAGAGCCGCTGTCGGCCTATCTGCCGCCCAAATGCGAACGTAATTTGCCGCCCCTTAAAACTAAATACGAAAACCATACATTTCTCGATTTTCAGTTAAAAAGATATTTTGTAAGACTTATAAAAATTAGTTTGAATGATTTCCCCAGATTACAGTGATCGCAATTCATCAGTAACAATTAATTACGCATATTCCATATCCTGTCATAGTAAATAGTCATTATGAGTTGATAGCTCACATTACTTAGGATTATCATTATCATCGCATTACGTATAACTTAAAATAATATGAACTGTATGGAATCTTTTCTCACAACTAAATATGAGCGTTTTTAGTAAAAATTATTGCAACATAAATAATCACACACGAAGGGAATACAGGCAAATAACATTTCACTAAAAATGTGCATTTCGAGATCTCAACTGCGATTTCTTGTACAATATCATCAGAAGCATCAAAAATTTCATACTCAATGGCAGCGAGATTGCCTTTGCTCATCAAACGCTTCTTAGTCAATTTGAATTTCGAGAATAGTCGTTCCCCATCAGCAAAAGTCACCGAAAGAGTCGATAAAAAACGCAATAATATTTTAAAATTACGAAGATCTCTAGTAAAGATATATTCCGGAACCTGAAGAGGATTTATTCTCGGTACCAGAAAATCTTTTATTGATTCCAATGCTATGATTAAATCCACTCCACAAATATTCCTTTCTCGCCTTGAGTTATCCGCAATTTTTTCCTCTAAAAGTTTGCCAATCTTAAATTTAATATTATAATACATTATAATCTCTTCTAGATAAGTCGTAAGTATCGCACAGAAAACACAAATAATGATGTGTTAATAATAGTAATGGTTGGCTACACTTCTGTTGCCGCCGTCCGGGTGCTATGCACCCATAGGACTCTGTCAACAGCGTAGAGATTCGTAAGTCTGGGGCGCGTCCCTCCGATTGGGGATCACAATGTAGATTTGGAAGTCCTCAGATGAGGCCATTTGCCATTCCGTGGCACACGTGGATTTGTATTTGGTGAATTCACAGACGAATTACGGCGATGGCCCTAAAGAGCGGAGGCTCTCTCAGGGCCATTCGGTGCTGGTGGCACTTTCGGACAGTTGGGGGACTTCTACTTTTAAAGTTTCTCCCATATTGCTACTCTGTGTGTCATCAAGATCGACACCGGTTGACTGTTTTAGTGTTATCATTTATTAAATATTCAGTGCTCATGGAATTGACACACCTCACAGCGGTAGTTTAATATGGGCTTAGAAACTTTTATCGTTTATAATTTTTATTTGTGCTAAATTTTCTGGCTAATTAATAATGCTACGAACGAAAGCTTGAAAAGTTTCTCGCAAAATATTTCTAAATTATGTGTGATGCTAATGTGTTGTGGATAATTATTTATTTTATTAGTTTGTATGACATATTTGAATTTCGATCAAAATTTATGCTTTTTTATTCGCTAAAGATGTATTTAGAAAAAAGTAACTCTGTATTTAACTTCTACTATTCTCTCCTAAAACATTGTATTATAAACAGTAGACAATTGCACCATACGTACGGTATAAATACGAATACTTATAACAATTATCGAGGCAGTTTATAATTTAAGCGTTTCTTAACCTTCAAGTTTTTTGTTTAAATTTTTTTTGGTTTATTTAAAATCATTTAATATTTTCTCATATTTTATTTCGTTTCACGTTACGATTTTCAATTAAAACAGTAAATCTTTCCGTTTCTTAGGCTCTCTGTATTTCTGTGTTGTCCTTATCCTAAAGTCCTCTTAGTTGCTCATCCTCCACCAATACGTCCAAAAGGAGAGGGGATGAGGCATTACTTGCTTGTGAGATAACCAACCACTGCTTTCCTCACCGAACCAAAGTACATACTGTACGCAGAAAAAGCCCACATAAATGACTGTAAGAATAGGAATGACATTAAATAAGTACCGATCAAAATGGATGCTGCACTTTGTTCGGCATTGTTCGAACTGCAGCAGCTTTAATATTATCATAGACATGAGCCAGACGGAGAGGAAAAGGAAATGGAAGATAAATATTCTGCAAACTGCACCTTAATTCTCGAGAAAATATTGAATCCATCAAAATAAGACATTTGGAATTTTCGAATTTATCAAATTGGAATGATTTAAACATAAATATGTTCATTTATGGAAACGGGAATATCCTCGACAACGAATGCTTTGCAGGCCTCTTGCAGACACCCACCCACGCACTGGATGACCCTGAATCCGACCACTTCTCCGCCATTTCCCTCTTCGTCGCATTATTTATTGGAAGGGGCGCCACTCTGCACGTGCTCCCTAAGTAATGTCTCTCATGTTGATGCGATGATCTGATTTCACAAAGGGACTCTCTGTTCCCTTATTTCCTTTCCTTCAAAGACCCGTCTTTCTTTCGGACACCTGAATTCAATGCAGAAGCCGCGGAGGAAGCGTTGTGCGGAAATATCTCTCGCCGCTGTTTCCGTTTCGGATTCAGAGCGGTCATTGCAGTAACCGTAAGATAATAAACCCAGGAGGAGTGCATTTCCTATCAAAGAGGGGCATGTCTATTATCAGAGGTCCTCCACCGATTTAGAGGCTGAAGTTTTCAAAGTAGATGAGATTTGGAACAGAAAGAGATGAAACACTGAAGATTTGTAGATGATATATATGGCAATAACAACAGAGTAGGTGAGATATAACAGCACGTAAGGATGAAGGGGTTTCAGTGGCATCTATTTTTGGTCATGATTCATTCTTTCTTTGTCATTTGATGGGTTAAAGACCGAATAGAAGCGCTAATCTTTTGTTGTATTGCGCAATTGCAAAGTTCTTCGTATCGGGACCCCCAAAATTTATCAAAAATTGCTTAGGATTCCATTAATTCGTCTTATGCCATCATATATTTTCTTTTGTTTTAGAATTCTCTCTAAAAATAAATAAAAGTTTATAATCAGACTCCTAGGGAAAAATCTAAGTAATCACGTAAAATTCTATTTGATTGGTTGATCTCTAATTCAACAGTGAGAACATTATTGTTGTGAACAAGCAAAACTACGAATAACTTTGTAGAATCACTGAAATAGTTTACTAAAACTGAGGAAGAAAACTTATCGAATGCACGACCAAAAGATATTCTTATTCCTCCGCAGATTAACCATCAACAGAATATAACGATCAAATTTTTTATGTCTTACCCACCTTTAGTCAAGTATAAAGACCATCTCTTGAACTCCGGTCCATTTCCTAACAATATTCATCCAGATGGAAAAGTAACAAAACTTTGCATGTTCCACAGTAGCGATTTATCATTTCGATTGGTTTTCGACTATAGGCAGTCATCTTTAGGTGCCTTAATTTTATTCAAACAGGATATCCTTCTGCTCCAAAAAGAGGATAGTGTCGAGGCATCATAGGAAAATTAACCTCATAAAATGAATAATCATAATCCTCATAAGGATTAATACATTATATTTTACCTAAATATCAATTGATTATCATTACCAACGAGCAGAATCCGTATTAATGCACTCAGGGGTTTCATTTTTTAAGCGAACAATACATAACAAGGATAGTGCAATCAGAGTTCTGCTTGCCAAAAGAATTTGGCTTGGATATCATAGGTTCGCCGCCCGTTCTAGGCGGTCACCTAGTTCTACTGGGCCTAAATCCGACTCTGATTGGAGGAACACTGCCCTAGACTTGAGATGTGAAGATGCTTAGGATGTGAAGTTTTTCATTGTGGAGATCCGGAGCATCTTGTGACATATTTTTCCGAGTATACTGTTTACAGGGCATTCATGGTCGAAATAATCGCTTCTGAGTTGTAAGAGAAGATTTGAAGTGAAGGTTAGATGAGGTGAGTTTTGAAGGTTAATGTCAAAGGCGCGAACGAGAGGCGTGACGTATTGCATGACGGGACGGAACTCGAACTGGAATCTCTCGGATTGAAAGCTGGAGGAAAACAAAAACAAAGGAATGAAATTCAACGACGGCACGAAAGGAAAACTCAGCATTTCGAAGCGTGAAAGTGTCGCAATTTGTGCTTACGCCAAATGAGAGAGCATTTAAAGGCACGATGAGGCACTCGGATTAATTTGACGCCATCTTCTTTTAATTTGCAGATGGCGAAGAATGCTCTCTCTACGAGTATACTCGACATTATCTATGGTTTCAAACACAGGGAAGGGTTGCCTAAATCGCACCAATTAAAAAAAAAACTGACGTGACTTAAAAACAAGCGATACAGTTGAAGCTGTATGAATTCCGACGTGTAAAAGGGCAATTTACCTTTTCCAGAATCGATTAGGAAGTTATACTTCAGCTTGAACTCTCTATTATAAAATTAATTGAAAACCCTTGCAAGCAGTGCGATTTAGGCAACAGGTTTCCTAAATCGCACCTCTTTTTAAAATATTGGTGAATATCATGCTTCAACCACATTAGACGCAGTTGGAAGTATATATTTTAAGAACCATAATGGAGGGAAAATTAAAATGTCTTCAGCATAAGAAAATAATTAATGCTTATACTTGACGAGTAAGATATATCTGAAATTTTTACATAAATTTACCAGTTTTTAAAAAAAGTTTGAACGTTTTTAAATAATGTCTACCTTGATTTCTTTTCAAATGAATCTTTTTTATGAATTGAAGTTTATTTGCCGCACGGCCATGTGGTGCGATTTGAGAATCCCCGCCATTTTGAAAGAAATGATTTTCCCTGCCTCAACGCGTGTGAATTCCACAGTAGTAATGGTAGTAACACTGAATGTAACCTAAGAGAGTACAAAAACATGAGATTTAACTAAAATAAAAGAAATAAGAATCACCTGTCTCCTATGTTCTTAAGAACACCCCAAAAGAATAACTTGAGACACCCTTGTTTTCTTAAAATACAACACAAACATAAAACACAACACTTATTACTTGACCGACTGCCACAACTCTGGTAAGGCGTACTTGGGGATGTTAGAAATTGCTATCACTGGTGATAGATGAGACCCAAGAGCAGTAAATTAGTTTTTAGGCTAATGGTGCGATTTGGGATGCGGTAAGATATAAGCAACTTTCTCCTATATTTGCAATTCTATTAATTTTCGCATTTCTCGCAATCATGGTTATTTAACACCATTTCTCACCTGCTAATTTTATTTTACAGCCCTGGTGAAGAATAGCCATTTAAAGAATATTTTTCCCCTTTTGTCGACTTACGTATGTACATACTTATCATATGTGATCGCATCCGACCTTGTTGTTACTTGAGTAATACGTAAATTGTGGGTAATAATGTGACTCATCGAAAGCCATAGAAATTGAGGATCATAGTTACCTAAGCAATGTTATATATTCTATAAATACATTATGAAGACTTACTCAACAAATATAAAATTCTTTCTTGAAGCGAAAAGCCAGAAAAATTTGTTACAGAGAATTTACTAGCCCAATTTTATTGAGGATCTCATGTGGTTGAGACTCAGTTATCCTAGTACGTACTTTCTCTTAACCATTTGAATATTTCTCTTGGTCATTTAGATTCTTTCCTCAAATTATTTTAATTTATTTTAATAAGTATTTTGTGGAAACTGGTTTGACGTATCAATTCTTCAAGCCTCAAATCTTGTACCTTTACTTATACTCAAATAGAGAGTTGGGGGTTTTTTCCCTATTAGGTGAGTGATATCTGAGAAGAATAAATCCTACGAATGAAATTGTTGCGAGTATTTGAAGATCGGAGACCCAAATGACTGCAAGAGAATAAAGGAAAGTGGAAACTACAGAAACAGATGCCGCGGCTCTCAAAAGCTGTTCTCGGAAAGAGATGTGAAAGATAGAGAGCGGGATTAAGTGCGACAGAGACGCTCTTTGTGGGCCGAAGGCATTGGCAGACGAGAACGGAAAGATCGAAGTAACAGACATTAAGAGTTCAAATAGTAGATTCGTTCATTGTGGTGTTTCTGATGTGCAGCCATCATTAATAGCGCTACAACCAATTTCTGCAGACCAAGTCTAAGATTTACCGAAATCATCCGCTGTTTACATTTTTTGCTCTTAGAAAATGAAAAATCTCTTTTTTAAGGATATTTCTGAGAATACTGATTTGACAAAGATTTTATTTGAAAAATTGTGACTGTAAAGTCTCATCTTCCATTTAACCGTGCCATATACAATAAAGAAATTAGACAGAATAACATTAGACTTAATTAATAACATAAAATAAAAAAGGAATTGTGAGAAAAAGGGAATTTACAAATTAAAGCTCAGGAAATTTACATGTTTGCAGTTTACGTATTACATAAAATAATGTACTAAACAGACAGGAGAGAATAAGAAAAATGGAGGGCAATGAAAAGGGATTATAATTAGAATATGAGTACTTAAAAGATGGATGAATTAGATAGTGTCAGTGCCAATACAGATTTGCTCCTGTAAGAGTTGCTTCGAGCAACGCTTTTTGAAATGAAGCAGAATTACAGCAGGGAGTGAATTCCCGTGTCTGCAGGCGGTGACGTGAAAAGATTTACTCTATATTTTGGTTTTGTGGATTGGTATTTGCATTTTATATATTCCCCTGGTGTACTGGTCATGGACTGTGTCTTTCATTGTCTCCGATGTAATTCTTAAAGGGGATTTTATGCGGACGCCAAGGAAATGGCTGAAACAACGGAGGACGGAGGTGAGGGAGTTAAAATTATGTCAAATATATTCTGTTTTTCTGATGGATGTTCTGAGTAAAACAGCGGTCTACTCACAGTCTCACTGCGTTTTTCGGGATTTTTTGTTGACCAAACGATAGAAACCTCCGATTCCATAACCAGAGGGCCTTCAATGAGGTACCAGACCAACACCACGTGACATGCACTCTCCGATGGATATGGAAGATCCATGTCCGAGGTCTGCATGTTCCATGCGATAAAAGAAAAGACCCTTTGTGCTTGAGCCGAGATGCGGTATAACTTGGGAAAGAATCATTCTTGCACAAGTTTATTTTTATGTTCTTATTTTATTTTAAACTCACCGCTAAATATTGTTAATATGAGAGCATTAGTTATTGTCTGTTTCTTCAGGGCCAATTGTAATCCGTTTACTCAAATATTTCTTCAAAATAATTCATAATAAAAGGTAAGGGAGTTAATTTACACTATTCCACAAGATGTGGACTATTACGAATTCCCTCCCGTAGCTTTTATTGTGAAGACAGAATTCCATCAATTGTCACCAAGGAAGATTAATTCATTTGAAAGAATTATTTAAGCGAAGCAAGACACGTTTACGATGGAAAAGTACCTCATCTTCTAAATTTAGTTTCTGAAGATATTTTGGCACTTCCTAAGAATTGATGCCGAGGGATAGAAGGGTACGCATTCACAAATACATCGTGTGCTGGACAACTCCACTGTTGTCCGAATTCGGGTCTGGTTTGAGAACGAACATTTTTATCTACGTTCCGGTTGAGTTCGATCAGGATTCAGTCAAGAATTGGCGGAAAGTTCGGCCCATGCAATTCTCTAGTCCGTGTTCCGTCAGAATTTCCGCTTGCCCTTTTCGAGGCAATTCTTTGGAAGAAGTTCCAGAGAGGATCGCTTATAAGGGAATCGACCAGTAAAGGGAATGTCCTTGGAGCAGTGCAACTGCAAGTCGGAGGACGACAACTGCCATGACATCCGGCCTCTAGAATATTGTGCTTCGAAGGAATTGCAACCGTTATAAAGGTTAAATAAACTGCGTTTATCTCAAACTACGATGGAAAATAACGAACACGGCTAGGAGATGGAACACGTTTTCGTGTTCCTAAATGCTCACTCAAAACTCAATTTAAGGTCAATATTGTATACTAAAGGGACAGATCAGTGGGGAAAACCAAAGCAGTATAACATTTTTTCTGTCAGTTTCGATTTCTGAAAGATAGCAGGTTACAGCTTCTTGCGTTTATCTATCCTTCGTGTATTTTAGAATTTTACCCTTCATACTGACGGGACTCTTTTGGAAAGCTTAAGTGAAGACTTCAGTACATACTTATAAGTTTAAACCCCTTTTAAAATGAAAATTCTTTTCTGGGCATTTTCATATGAAATGCCCAGAAAATAGAAAAATTAGTGCAGTACATTATGACTGATACATTGCTGCAGTAAAGTTTCTTGATGACAAATGCAAAATGACACCAGCTCGCACCTTTATAAGAACTTTATGGCTTCTACAAAATGCAATGAAATTGGAGGAAACTCGGTATATGTAGGAATATAAAAGAAATACCCAACAGAATGTAATTAAAGGGGAAGAAAAACTTGTACAAGATGCTGATTTGAACTGATTTTTTAATTCATAATTTTAATTTCTTCCCTTAAATTCAGTATCGACGTTTTACGGGGACCACTTCCGCGTGGCTCCAAGTGGTTACCTAATGTTCTAGTACATTACATGAGATGTGATGAAATGTGTAAGGAAGCGAAAGAAAATAATAAAATATTGATTAATAGGGCTGAAAGAATCACCGGTTTGCGTTACTTGGGTCACCTGCTCCAACTTACAGCCTGTACATACATATCGTAGAGTCATTATATTAAAGTACTCTCGGATATTTAAACTACGGTATTACAGTAATGTTCAGGAGACCATTACTCCTGTTTCCTCCAGAATTCACCCATTTTTGTAGCTTCTGGCTCATTATTATCGTAACAAAATTAGCCATAGCTTCCCTTTGTTTCCGCCTTCGAAATTCAGATTTATAATGAAAGTCTTTCTCAAGCTAAGAAAGTGATGAGCAACTCCTTGAAAAGGAGACGTGAATTTCATTAATCTCTTCAAGATCTGTCAATTGAAAACTTCTAACGAAAATCGTGCGTGAGATAGTCCCGTTTTAGCGGAGGAAAATTTCCCGTATCCGAATAGCTAGGTTATGGCCAATCTACTCTAATAGGACAATTTCTAGTTCTCTATGAACGGCTACTCGATTGCACAAACTTTTAAGTTAACATTCAATGAAGATACGTAAGGAACGCTCGGTTGTGTTGCTCTCCTCCGTTGGAATCATCCGTCTGTTTGAAAGAGTCGAGATAAGTGGGACGGCGAAGTGCTCGTTAGCTTAACGGTATTCCGAAGAGATGAATGGAATCTTGATTGGGCTTATGATTTGGCCCAGTTATTCTCGTTTCCCGATGGCTGAAATTAAATGAGTATTTAAACCATATTCGAATCGCATCTTGTTGTTTTACGTTCTCTTACAGGTGATTTGTGCGTGTTATCATTACTCTATTGATACCCCGAAAGCCGCCTTTCGGCGTGTAGCTGAGGGTTTAACCATAAACGATCAATATAATTCCAACGCTAGCTGAATTTTAAACAAGTAGATTTTAATCTCCTTTCTTCCAACCTTTCTCAACCAGCGTCTTAGAGCATTTTTTGCGCTCTCTCTCTTTTATAGTTGCATTTTAAATAAAGGCAAGACCTTTTACTGCATATTGTGAACGCGTTTCATTCGCATGTTCCTATATACTTTCCGCATCTTGTACATTAGATCTGACTAAAGCATGATAACATCGCCCTCTTACATTATCATCGACAATGTGCTTCATAGAGATGAGTTGTTTTATAGATTTACAGCAGAATCGTCGGGTATGCCGAAGTTAAAATTATGGATGAACGTGAATCTGATATGTTCTACAGAATCTACTACAGTTTCTCTGTCGATTTTGAACGGTTAATTGTTACTTAATTGCTTCTTTTCGAGGAATTGAACCACAGGACCTTTGTATTACTCAGACAATGAGCTTCAGTTGCCACTTTTGGAACCTCTCCAATGTAACAACTAAAACATTTGACAAAAAAAGCGGAATTCCCTACTTTAATTTCCTTTCTTATCACTGTATCATTCGGAAAAAATATTCAAACGGTTTTTCACATTCTCTTTATGAAAGATCCAATTTAAAAAGTAAAAGCGAAGCAGGAGCTGCAAGGGCTACCTCAATAGATGTAATGTTCGTGGAGGTGTTTGTTGGAATGAATTACCAAAGTAGATATTCTTTCATTGCTCAGTTACGGAGTTAACGAACCAACGGCTTCGTCAGAAAAATTGTTCCGTTTTTCCATATCCTTTCAGTTTTTATTGTATTCATTTTTTATTGTCCCACCTTCCGTATATTTTTTCCCCCGAATAATACACTTATCTCGTGGACCGACTTCATTGCCATTCTCTCGTGGTATGGAAGAATTTCTTTCATGTTCATATTGTAATGTACGCTCTCGAATGAATAATAATAGTAATACTTTTATTTGGGAAATTCCCATGAAGCAGAGTAAAATATAGAAGAATTATTCCTCAGCAGAAGCAAACACCAATATAAAATATAGAATATTTATGATACATATTAAATTAGTAAACATTTATTTGGATTTTCCAACTCCATTCATTTGAATAGCTCAGTTTCGTGAATACAACAAAGCAAGAAAACACAATAGATTTTCATACAAACACAGGAAAGAACGAGCGATGACTTCTTTACAAAGAACACTTGTTTTAAGCATTTGCAGTTAAGAGACAGTCGAATAACATTTGTTTGAATACTCGCACCGAGCTAGAATATTTGATAGAGACCAATAAGGACTTCTAGAATTTAGAACTTGCGATCGGGAAGGAATTTAAGAAAATGCTTGATCGAGGCTAAGGATATGTTAGTTGATCGGGCCAGCTACGAGTTACTGTAGTGGTTAGCAGTCTTTTGTGAGTGAAAAGGTTACAATTGGTGATTTAAATGAAACACTTCTTAGCTCATATTGTAATAAATAAAACATAACTCCGTTACCATCACTACTCTTAAACCAGTTTATGAGACAATAACGGCCCTGGTTTCCTATTAATGCTCCACTATTTGTAACCACATGTAGGATTAATAGGGTACACTAACGTGTTCTTTGATGAAAAGCGGAATGGTGAATAGAATAAAGATAAGATAACAAAGAGGTCGTGGTAGCAGACAAAACGTAAAATTTTAATAAAAAAATTTCAAATCAACAATTTAAATTAAACTAGCGGAAAGTGGCAAATTTCATCGCCGTCGATAGCTTCAACTGAAAATATTTCGAAGTAATATTATCATACATCCTCCTGACCGCATTCCGCACGAACACAAATCGCCGATCTGATTACCGTTTTATCAATTGTGTCGATTCCCGAAGAGAAAGAAAAGGAATATTGTAAATGAAAAGTACGAATCTGTGGAGGTTCAATCAGAGTGAAATAATTGCATATTTCGCGATGTAACGGATTAATCGCGAATATATAAACAGTGATGAACGTTCAAAAAGAATTTTCGTTTCATATCGTTGCGCTATCTCAGTCTAGAAGAATGAACGAAAGAAGAGAGGGAAAGAGAGAAATGAAATCTGAACCGAGACATTTGAAAGATGCGAAGGCGGAACGTAAAAGAGGAATTATGAAACGTGGAAACAAAAGAAGGGCGAGCGTGCGAAGAATGGAATTACCGTTCCGTTGGGCGTCGCAGGCGTCGTGTAACCCATCTTCAGCGCGAGACAAGGAGGAAAGACAGCTCGGGGTCATTTTCTAGTCCGTCACTTTCACATGTTTCAGTCCCTGCTCCAGCCATCCTCTCTTCAGTCGGCCTTCGGCATTTTTCATCGGAGGCCCCAAAGAAACTGTGTATTGGGCCACCATTGCATACACAACCTTCATTTAAATAGTTCAACGTCGAAATTGAATGAAGGGAAAGGAATTCATCGGTATATGAATTAAAGAAGAATTTTCCATTTTAATTTTATTTGACGTAATCACTGAAATTGAGAAATGGTTTTTCATTTTATTTGAAAAAAAGAAGAAAAGGCCGAAATGCAATTGAATGCAATCGGTCGCACCTGTGGTCTAAGGAGTGGACATCGGCCAACGTGTATGGCCTTCCTCAGATCGTATTTACTGCGATAATGCAGTATTGTTGAAAGTGCTTCGACAGCAGTGGTCATAGACACCCACAAGAATCGAACCCGGGACCGCTTCCACCGAACTCGGATGATGACCTTTAATTCAGTTATTAACAGTTCTGTGTGGAATGATACTCCAAACACTTCTGCGTCGTTTTTCTCTGCATAGCGCTATATTTTGTCATCAATACTTGTTGCAAGTTAAATTCTAATCTTAAGTACTTCATTAGTAGTACACTTTTTGAGTTATTTCCGTGTGTTAGACTTTCTCTCTGTCGTAATAGTATAATGAACAAATCCTGCGAAATTTGTACGATTTTAATTGTAATTTATTTGCTATTCTTTCGCTTGCTCTTAATTGATTCTCAATCATAAGTGAGGTTGGCGTTTCAATAGATTTTCCCGTATCATCCTCCTGTTTCGCTCTTCATCTTTTCTTCATTCATAACCTCTTCAATTTTCGGCCACGTCGTCTTCCAGTCCATCTCTTCCTCTCCTTCTCTCTGTCTTTCCCACATTTTCCTTGTCCCTTCCACTCACATCTCTCCTTAGGATCTTCACTTTTTTCTCACATATGTCGCACTATCCCTCTGTTTACTCTCGATTTAAACTTATTATTATAATTGTTAAGGGCTTGTAAAAGATAGCCAAGTGTGTAACTTTCGACTTTGGCGAAAGTAGTTCCTGGTTCGATTCCCGGTGGTGGCTCACGTGTGGAATGGCCTTAGCTCTCGAAGCACTTTCAAAAAGAGATTAGTTATTTCTATAATTGAAAATAACTTGGACGAAACTGAATAAAGTACGTTGTGTTAATATTATAAATTTTAAATATAAATGCCATACAATGCCATAGCTCTCTACGTAGTTTGAAATCGCCGGCTATGCATCCCAAAACTTTGTTTTCAATGCTTTTAGTGAGGATTGCGGTAATTTTGTATATCAGTTTTTTTAATACAATTTTATTATACATGACAATTTAATTTTCTAAGCGCCCAGCCAAGTGAACATTAAGACTTGTTACTGCCACTATTTTTTTGAAAAATGTTCTCGTCTCATATTCAGCATTAATATCTATCATTCCTAGTATTTCATAGTTATATAATTTTAAAAGTTTGCAACGTTCCTCGTCCTCTCCTCCATCTATTAACTTTTCCAGCTCACCATTTCGTTTTCCGCTCTTCTGTACACAAGCAGAAGGCCCTTTCCCGCCCGACGGAGGACAAAAAAGGATTTGTTTGACTCAAGTCTGTGCAAACAGTCCTTTTTTTATGTTCGCCTTCGAATACTTCGCCTCGACCCGAGTTATAGTCGCCGCCGCTTTCTTTGGCCGAAAATTGCTCAATTATTGTGGACAAATGTTTTGTTGGTTCGCAAAATGCCGTCGCGTGTCGTGGAATCTTCTTTTTGCATTTTCGCATTATAAAATGATCAGAAGTAGTGATTAAGCCTTAATCTGTTTCTCTCCACGCTCTAACTTAAATACAGTAGAACCTGCCAATGTGACCACTTCCCTGTAGTGACCATCTGCTTAATATGACCAGTTTTTATTGGTCCTCACCGATGTAATGTGATCTATATGTAATATTTTAGCGTATTTCTCTATTTTGACAAGTGACCACCTACGCGGGGAACTGTAACGAACGATACCTTCGTTACAGTGACCACTTTAAAACAAAACTCTTTCATTCTATATTTTTCAAAACGATTTAATTTCCAATAGTTTGCAATTAACGCTTAGTTTGAAAGGAAAGAAATAAAATGGGTTCTTTATCAAATTTGCAGTCATAAACTGTCCTAATTATGAAAGAAGAATAAAGAAAACTTATGCACGTTACATATAACATGTTATTAGTTTGAGCTGTCTTAGTTTTTAAATTTTTAATGTCATCCCAACTTTTCATGTTCTTATTTTCTTAAGTATTTATTCCAAATAAATTAATATCAAAGTATTTTATAATACCATAAATAAAGAATCCTCCACCAACTTCTTACAACCCAATCACGCTATAGTGATAACCTCTCTAATGTCAAAAAGGGGAAATAAATGTAACTTTTTAATGCCTGCACCTTATCTGTTAGGAAAGAGGTACCCATTTATAACTGGTGGTTCAGAACGCTTTTCCATGGAGTACGATTAAGTACAAGTAAATAAGTATATTATGTTACGTGAGTATCTTAAAAGTAGTCGTTGTTACATATTTCTGAATTATTACATCGTTCGTCAATCTTGACGTGCTATTCCGTGTTGGTAGAGCGCTTAACTTAAAAACATTATTTCGTGTTTTGATGAAGAAGAGAAGGTACTATGAAATTTGCTTAAATATTAAGGTGGTGTGATAACCGAAAGCCTGAGTTAGAATAATTATGAAATCAGATTGACCACATTTTGATCTCATTCAATTTTGAAACAACCTAGATGTGTCAGGGTTCGTATGCCTGCAGCCTAGAAGGCAATTCGAGTTTTGCCTAGACTCGAGTTTGTGGTTCAGCATGTAGAAGATATTTTAGCGTTTCTGTGCTGCTAAAATGTAGAATAGAGTTTCTCTGCTGTGTTTCTGTTATTTTAGTTCAAATTTATTAAGAGTACATTGAAAATTTAGTGATTGCGTATTGCCTCTCCATGGTCTATTTGCATAATTCATGATATCCTTCACCTTTTGCTATTTCACTCATTAAAGTGCAAATGAATCGACAAGTTAGACTTTTGTGAAGAGGTCTCTAGCAAGAAGATATATCGTCGAGAAGAATGTTTAGCCTGCGGGCCTAAAATACAGGTACGGCCTACATGTTTGACAATTTTACCTTGGACAGTTCATCCTTTCCTTAGTGAAATCCCTTTTCTGGAATAAATCATGCTTTCCCACGTCCTAAAAGTATAGTTGTGAGTTTGTATCAAAGGCAAGAGATTTTGAAGACAATTGCTCACTTGTTAAGGGTTGCAATTTGAATCGAGGGCAGTGGAGAATGTTAGTAACCTTTTCTGTAGCTTCCTCTTGTCACTGTGTATATGCTTCATTTATTATGTTTTCAATTTCCTCGTTAAGTTCTTTTTGGAAGTCCTATGTGATTGGGGGAATTTCAACGCCTGCACTTTTCTCCGTAGTTAGTCCCTTCCAACTATTTCTCTATTTAACGCTTTGGGCTCATTGATGGAGATTTTTTGAAAATTACATATTGACCTTGCAAGCCACCAGTGGGCTGTGTCACGGTGTGTATAAATACCGGTTACTATTCAAATGAGAATAATATCTAAATAATATGGTTGTGCCGCAACTATTGCCTGTAATAGAAATAGACATTCTTTTACGTTTTAGTAAACAGAAAACAAAGTCTATAACAAGTTTAGAATTGTGTACTCTTATAATATGTATAGACTTCTTCTTTCTTTCCCAGTTCTTTAATTTTTTTATGTACCTTAGATGCTGTCTTATTTATAAACCCGTGCTTTTTGCCTCCTCCTGAAAACCTTAATCCCCGTGCAGTACATTTAAAATTGCCATATACCTTAGCTGTCATAATTTACTTATCTCTATGGAACTATTTCAGCGTACCTATGTTACATTCCTTCAAACTTAGCTTTCAATTCATTTCTCAACTTATTTGGAAGTCATCTCAGCGGGATCTTAGTCGGCTGTGGGCTCCCGAATATCTTAAAGCATCGAGTATTGTCTTCTGACGTAACTGTGCAGAAAGCTAATTACAGTGAAGCAGTCATCAAAAATTAGAAATACGTCGTTAAATTCCTTCTCCCTTTTGCAGAGATCAGCGACGCCGCACACTCCTCTCTCGCCATCCTTATTTGCTATCGACGCTCTTCATACTTATTATACCTGCATATCTCCCAAGGTTTTCATTGCACAACAGTCTATAGACAGCAGCGCTCCTTTTTTACTGCGTTCATTCATTACGACTTCTCCGGCAATTCTGCTTCTATTTAAAACAACTATGATTATGAAATTCTCTGTTTTATAGAGAATTCTCATCGAATATCTCGACCATTAGATAACTTCCGTCTCGAAGCAAGAGTATTCAAATTATATGGTTGATGATCACCTATAAATAAGTCGTAAATGATCACGTATACAAAAAACTTTTTCCTTCTCTTCAGCCCGGAATTTCACCGTTCATTCATTAATCCTATAGTTCGGCAACTTCGAGAAGTGCTTCCTAAGACGAAATCTGAGACATTTTAAGAATCCAAAACATGAGTATCAGAGATACCATTTGCGAGATCGGAACTAATATTGAGTTCGCAGAAAGGACAATCGGCGACGAAGGAAGAGTTTCAGATGAAAATGAGTGCTCCGAAGAACAACTGATGGAAAAGCGAAACGAGGGAGATTGTATTATTGATTCAGGAAAGAGCGAAAATAGATTTTGAGCAAAAACAGTTTTTATCTTCATTTGGAAATTCCTTAAGAAAATTAATTTAAAAATGAGGAAAATGTCTCGATAAGAGTATCTCAACTGTTTTAAGATTTTTTTCGCATAATTATGGTTTCTCTAATGACCATAATACCATAATATATTTCTTAACATTATTTATAATACTTATTTTACTGTTTTCAAGTCGTGAAAGTCTTGTTTGCATGAATTTCTTATAAAAGTTATAAGAACTGATTATCCCCGTGCACTTATATGGGATAATTCATGAAATCAACATTCAATAATGGCCTTAGTCGTCAAATGGATCGATTGTTTATTTCCCAAATATTTTACGAAATTTCAGTGTCTTACCAAAATCTTCGAAATTTCGGATCTATATCAATATTTCACGACTAAAATAAGATTTTAAGATCATTTTTTTTCTTTTGGCACTTGTCTCAACTTCGTAGGACCATTGTTTCAAATTTAATTTTGTAAAAGAAACAACCTCTGCAGGTAACGAAAACCTATTTTACGTACATTTCACATTGAAAAGTATATAAACCGATTATCCTCGTGTATTTATACGAGGTAACTAAGCAATAAGTGTTCAACGATTGCTTATGTCGTCAAAGAAATGGTTTGTTTATTTCCAAATATTTTCACGAAATTAACGTCTATTTTATTAAAGTTCGCGCAATTTCGTATTGATATGAATGATTCACGACTAAAATAAGATTCTATGCTTATTTTCCTTTCTCGTGACACTTGTCTCAATTTCGTAGGACCATTGTTTCTAATTTAATTTTATAAAAAAATACGACCCCTGCAAGTATTGAAAGGTAATTTACGTACATCTCTTATGGAAACATATTTTGTGCTCCTGGGTTCGAACCGAGGCTTTTACAGAGATGGAAATAGTTTTCCTGGGGGTTTCAGCATCGTAGAAACACAATGCAGTTTGTTTTAGACCTCTAAGTCAAGCCGATTCTGAGATAAATAGGGAGACGGACGGACGGACAGACATTTGCTTTTTATATATATTATATTATATTACATTGCATTGCATTACATTACATTATATTATATTATATTACATTAAATTATATTATATTATATTGTATTATATTATATTACAAGTATTCGAGACATGTACATGATTTCTTATTGTTTAGGTAAAAATTATTTTCAAAGGAATTGGAATTGTATTTCGAGAGTGCTGAAAGTCGAGGTTAGGCCGATCTGAGAAGTTCCGATACGAATTAAAACAATGCAGCGAATAAAATACGTCATTCCTGATAAACTTCTACGAGATATTCTCCTTCGTCAAGCGTTCAAAAACATTGAAGTGCAAAATAATCTCCCTTTTAGACTATTCAAGGAGTATTATCTCCCAGTCCACCTGAATAATCGGTGGCATTCCTTGCTCTATTCCGCCTAATCAACCACTTTATGTTTCAATTCAATCTGGTGTAACAATTCCAGTCTATTCTCACTTGGATCGCTGTGATGGAAACGAGGTCTGTTACGAATCGTGACTTCCAAGGCAGGCGATCAGTGCATTCAATTCACAGTGACCCTCGCTCATAGTCAAGTGCTAAGTGTCGTTTTATAACGCATATAGCGTTTCTCGTGAGTACGCCTTGTGTATTTAGCAATCCTCTCGTTTAGGCGCATTCGATACTTGTTAGAGCTTTGCTCCCGTTGATGGACGAAAGCAATGCCATCTAGTGTCGGTTTCCAAGGCATCTTTGTTGTTCGAATAGGAAGCTAGAAGCTAGAACAAATCCGCATCGGGAATTTCTGCATCTCTCCTCTATCGCAGTCCTTTTTAAATTACGAATTTGTTTCTAAATTCTTTACCCCTTTACTAAATGAAGAAACAGTTTCAAGTATCCGTTTTTCAATGTAATAGGTGAACAGAAGCGGCTTGAATGATTGAATATTAGGAAAGGCGTGGAAAAATGCTAACGTAGTAAGATGTGGGTTTCGAGATGCCCCCTATCGATAGTTGGTCGAAGTTTCTGTTAACCGATTGTGGATTCGTATTCCTTAAAAGAAATCGGTGTTGTTGTCTTTCGTTGAGGTTCCGAACTGTTTCTAATCACCTACGCGATGAGATTCTAAACAACGGGAAGAGTAAGTGCATTCTCTCTGAGAGCTTATCGCTTAATAACTGCAAAAAAATAGGAAATCATATGATTAAAACATTTCTTCTGTGAGCATTATAATTAAATGATGAGTGCTCAGTATGGAAGGTCCTTTGGCCGCAAAGTGAGCAGAAAAATTCCTAGAAGTGCGATTTTACCCGTTTATTACTAAATCGTGTCGGCCGGGTGAATTTTAAACGGTCAAAAAGGAATAATAATATGAAAAACAAATTATAAAAATTAACGAACTTTTTCCCGCTGAGGGATACACCCTGAAGATGGCCACGGTGAAAGTGGCCGAAACGTTGGTTCTACACCAAGAAACAATCCGGTTAGTCTCCCGTGAAGACTTTCTGAAACTCTTCCTTTAAGATTGCATAGATCAGAAGGGTGCTTAAATTAATAAATGTATTACCTATTATCTAAGGGAGGAAATGCCTAGTTGTGACCCAGTTCGTGAATTTAGTGGGATGGTAATCAAAGAAAGCCGCTATTTTGAGGAAAAAACTGATAGACTGATAAAATTTATAAAGTAGCCTGGCTATGGGGTTTGAAGAACTTTTATATTTGAATTTAAGTGTAAAGTTTGTGCAAAATGTGTTCGTTTTGTGATGTATCTCCTGTAGATATCTCCTATAAGGGAGATTGGGCAGTCGATGGATATTTATCGTTCTGCATTTAATCACACCTTCCGGGACAATCGTATTCTCCTGAAGCAAGGATGCCTTGATGACGTAGATGATATGTTTATGGAGGCAGCGAATCTATTTCCGATAAGTCTCTTGGCGATAGTCTGATTCAAATTTGCCGAACACGTTTCTCCCTCTCTCATAGGCTGAAGTCAGGTTCCGATAAATTAATAGAAACCAGAGGTCTCCGCGAAGACGGACTACCGTTCTAAGATATCCCTCGGAGACCGAACACTCCAATGGTGTGCGAGTTATTCTCATAGATTTATGGAAAATGGCGGTTAAAATTGTAATTAAACTTTATTACCTGGTTATTGTAACTTAATACGTGCATGATTATTAGGTTATGAGTTAGGTACTCTCAGGTTTATGTAGCACGATATGAAACGTCGCTTAAATCATCAGAGGATGGCGGAAGCTAAATCTTTTTCTGAAGATATGGAATATCATCGGAGGGCTTAATAACTTGAATTTATCGCAAAAAAACGTGCATATAAAGATATGCGTATCCTGGGGTAACGATGTGCCATGCTTGCGACGTGAGCCAATTTGTAAAAAACATTTTATGAGCTTCAACAAAGAATAAGATTTGATTTTTTTATAAATTGGCCATTAAAATGAAAAATAAGTCTCGTTGAAGTCTCCTTCATGAAAATAAACGGAGGAGGTACCTCTGTATCGTTGTCAAGGAAGTTGTTTATTTTTACGTAGATTTTAGGGCGGAGTTTATTGGAGTCTAAAATATTATTCTTACTAGTAAATTCCCCCTTTAAGCATGTAATACCATAATATATTTCTTAACATTATTTATAATACTTATTTTACTGTTTTCAAGTCGTGAAAGTGCATCCCAAAACTTTGTTTTCAATGCTTTTAGTGAGGATTGCGGTAATTTTGTATATCAGTTTTTTTAATACAATTTTATTATACATGACAATTTAATTTTCTAAGCGCCCAGCCAAGTGAACATTAAGACTTGTTACTGCCACTATTTTTTTGAAAAATGTTCTCGTCTCATATTCAGCATTAATATCTATCATTCCTAGTATTTCATAGTTATATAATTTTAAAAGTTTGCAACGTTCCTCGTCCTCTCCTCCATCTATTAACTTTTCCAGCTCACCATTTCGTTTTCCGCTCTTCTGTACACAAGCAGAAGGCCCTTTCCCGCCCGACGGAGGACAAAAAAGGATTTGTTTGACTCAAGTCTGTGCAAACAGTCCTTTTTTTATGTTCGCCTTCGAATACTTCGCCTCGACCCGAGTTATAGTCGCCGCCGCTTTCTNAAAAGAAACAACCTCTGCAGGTAACGAAAACCTATTTTACGTACATTTCGTATGGAAAAGTATATAAACCGATTATCCTCGTGTATTTATATGAGTTAACTAAGGAAATCAATGTTCAACGATTGCTTTGGTTGTCAAAGGGATGGGTTGTTTATTTCTCAAAAAAATTACGAATTTTCCGTCTATTTTATCAAAGTTCGCGCAATTTCGAATTTATATTAATGATTCAAGACTAAAATGAGATTCTATGATTATTTTCCTTTCTTTTGGCACTTGTCTCAATTTCGTAGGACCATTGTTTCTAATTTAACTTTGTGAAAGAAACGACCCCTGCAAGTATTGAAACGTAATTTACGTTCATCTCTTATGGAAACGTATTATGGGCTGCTGGGTTCGAACCCGGGCCTTTACAGAGATGAGAATAGTTTTCCTGGGGGTTTCCGCATCGTAGAAACACAGTGCTATTTGTTTCAGATCTCTCAGTCAAGCCGTTTCTGAGATGGATAGGGGGACAGACAGACATTTGCTTTATATATATATATAATGAACTGTATCCCCCCCTTTTATTTCCGATNTATGATTTAAATTTAATTATTTGAAACTCAAAATCTTTGGAGAAAATATTCTAAGAATGTAAAGCTGAAGAAGAAACTTTAGAATGAGAGCTATAAAAAAGGGAATTATACATACTGTAGAGTTATACGTATGTGTAACTCTATACTTATGTATATATAATTACATACGTAATTTGTGATATTTTTATGTCAAAATGTCTATGTGGAGGCGAATGTAGAGAAGGAAGCTGCTGAGTCGGTGCAGTTTACTTGTATCAAACCAACGTAAGGCTATGACGTGATTAATGCAGTAAACGTGAAATAATTGCAAAAAAAACTTTGCCTTCTGTTTTTATACGAAGCACCGTCATAATCGAGAAAATCATTCAAAGTCGTCTGTAGTAATATCAGATCGCCAGTCTATGAGGAGTCCAGATAGCATTTTAAGATCAAACTTCATACAAGTAATGAATTCTTCACCTTGATGGTAATCTAAGAAAGACCAAATTACATTGAAAGCACGTAATTTCCTTGTTATCAGAATCCTAGGTGGAAAATAACAAGGAAGCTTCTCAGGTTGAATTCGCGAAGTAGGTACAACAATGTCTAATCTCACTATAGCGAATAATGGCGGTGGAGCAACGATGTTATCCGAATCGGTAGTTGAGATTAGCATTCCGTGCTCGATCCCGCATTTAATATTATGCGATTTCCGGTCGAATGACGAAACTGCCTCAAGCATCTCTGTTTCTCCCTATCGTAAACTTTAGAGGATTTTATGTCGAATTTGTGCGCTTAAGTATGTCGTAGTTTTTGGCGGGCTCGCGAATCTCATACATATTCGAGACAAACGAATTTCCTCCTCTGCAGACATGACGGTGGAGTCATTTGAAGGCCATTCTTACGACTGATCTCTGAGTTATCGTATCAAATATTCATGAGGCGTTTTCTATTTCTGTCGAACATCACGCGTTGTTACATTGAATCTTTGCATATTTTGCAGACTATAACGTTGCTTAAATCACTATTAAGTTTCAAATATGCCGTACCAAATCTGTATTTCCAAAAATTAATCAGGGCTCTTGTAATGTAAATCTTCAGAAATAAACTTTATGTTTTTGTTGTTCGATTTTTTCTCTATGATTCCCCAAGTCTGTTGGTGCAAAATCTATTCCAAATAAGTTCTGTTTCTGTTAATAAAATTTTAAGATTTGACTCCACATACTAATTTTTAATCATAGAAGAAAATTCGAATACAAATAGTATATTATTGGATAGTTTTAGAGGTGCAGTTTTAGCAGACGTAATTAAGATTACTCTTTTTGGGAAGTCCTTTTTTAGAAGGTATGTTCGTTGCAATATCTACTCGTATACAAATACATGCAAGTTGGGAATAAATAAGATTAGAATCTAGGCTGCGATTGCTTGATAGATTAAGAGAATAAATTCCCTGCTGCTTGGGCCGATCTGAAAATGAACGTAAAATAAGAGACTAAGATGCGAGAACAAGTCGCTTTAAGGACTGATATTTCTGCAAACGATACGCGATTACAATAAGCCAAAGAGGTAACTTGAACTCCCGGTGTTTACACCTCCTGCTACACTCCGAAAGTCGGCTTGCAGGGTATTTATGTAGATGTAGACACAAATATCCTAAGAAAACACTATTAAGCTCTACATGAGTGTACAGAGATGGCCAGCATCGTATAACGACCAAAAAGTGCCACAAAATGGCTAAATTGGAAACTGTGAATGGTACGCATATATGCACTAGATCTCTCGAACCAGCTATCAGTCACTACAGGAGCGTGATTATCCGTAAACACTGTGTATACACAGGAAAGGAATCCCTATGTCCTTCACATTCACATTTCATTTACGCTGAATCATCCGCGATAATTTTACTATTTGATTTTATTAAAATATAAATTGCAGGACTGAATATTTTGTAGTAAATTGTTTCATTTCATTATACCATCCGTTGTACCTCGGTTTTGTTTACGTGTGGAAAATTTATATTTCGACCATTTCTTCGAGGCTATTTCATTTTTGTAACTTGTTTTGCAGTTCTAAGAGACCTTTTTCATTGGGTAGGACCCGTGGAAAGGGTAATAATTCGAATTTATTTCAGGGCGAGATTGAGATTTACAATTCTCTTCTTAAATGTAACCCTATCAATTCCTCTATCATTTAGGATGTAAAAGAAGGGCTTTTAGGAGTTAAAAAAGTTAAGGGAAGGTAAAAAAGAAGGCAATATTATCATAGTGGTTATAAAAACCCAAATAGAGCAGACTTTAAACCCAGCAGGAGAAGGGGGGGGGGGGTGGCGTGAAAAAACTACGAAACCTACTGGCAGTTGCAACTAAATTCAATGAGAAGACTGGAAATGAAGAAAAGAGAGCGTCAGCAGTAAGGTAAGGTAAAGATGGAAGGAAATGAAATAACAAAGACAGTATTTCCTGAGAAAGCGAAGGACTCGAAAGGAAAAGAGAAATCCAGGAAATGCTTTTTTTGTGGTGAATGAGATTCTGAGACATACAGAGCTTGCAAAAGTAAAGGGAATACGTTAGAATTTATCTGCATCCACATATGTACCCTACAAACCGCCTGTGGCAGGGGGTGCATACACCCTGACCCTACTCTCCTAATCGACTACTTTCGCGTATTTGCGGAAAAATTGAATTCTTTAAAGGAATAGTTTTAGCATCTACTTCCCTGGTCCTCCTCGCAGAATAAAGAACGGCCTATGTAACGGGGAGGATGCATGACATCGGCTACATTTTCTAGGAATGTACTTTCTCCGAATTAATTAAGTAAATTAAGCCTTTGTTTAAAACTTCTACCTTCCTCAAATTCCTACACTGCGTCCATAAGCATTTGAGTAACACTCACTGATTTCTTGTAACAATTTTTACGAAATGCATCTTGTTTCATTGAGCATTTTCTATTTCTCGAATACAACACTTTTCGGCAGGATCCCATACACCACACGCACACTCATAGTGAGGTCTGACCGACACATCGCTCACGGCCTTTTTCTTCGCTCCTGTCAACAACTATGCTCTTCACGAATCCGAGTTTCTTAATTAATTATTTCTGGCGATGATTGGTGGAATTAATTATTCAATGAAATTGGTGGAATTCGTTCAATGTAAACAAAATGGACGGAGTCTCCGCAGGCGGAGAAAATAGGTTTATATTCAAACTTCAAAAGGGTAATTTGATCGATGTGTATTTAAGCGGAATTAATTCTCAGAAGAACTCCTATTGTTTCGCTTCGAGTCTATCGGTCACGCGCTTGGGTCTTCATTTTCAATGCGAATCATAATTATTCTGCGATAGTAATATCGATGGCCTCGATTCCTTTAAAGGGATGCACTTTCTATTTGAAGTACAATCCACATTCCGTGCATGTCCCCTCTTCTGACTGCATCCCCCATCTTCTGACTGCATCCCCCCTTTCACTTGCATCCCCCCTCTTCTGACTGCATCCCCCCTTTCACTTGCATGCCCTCCCCCGACTGCATCCCCCCTTTCACTTGCATCCCCCTCTCCTGACTGCATCCCCCCTTTCACTTGCATCCCCCTCCCCCGAGTGCTTCCCCCCTTTCACTTGCATCCCCCTCCCACCGCCGTCATCCTGTATTGATGCGCAGCGGTTGGTCGCCACTGGACATTCTTTGGCTGACCGCCATCTTACTCTGCTCCTTTCGCTCGATGTTAAGCCAAGTGATATCGATGTTTCCTTCTCATTGAATGCTCGAATGGTAATCACGACATTTCCATAATAATTCACTCTACAAGAATTACTTAACAGGTTTTTCTGTCGAATTTCTCATTTTCGGAACCGTTCTGCTCTCCCGTTGGGCAGCGGTTGTAACCATAATTTCTACGCTGTTTCCATTTTAATGCTTACTGATTAATGTAGTGGTTCGTGTATTTAAATTCAATTATATTAAATATGCTATAATGAAAAATAAAATTGGAAATGTCCCTTAAAAGAGAAATGTTCCCTCGACGATGTTACGAAAGATCGTTTTCAGTTAAAACCTGAGATTCAATATTTAAAATTTTAGTTAAATGATTGTAAATACACTAATATAGCCTCAAATTAGTGAAACCTTGATATAATATCCATCGCAAAATAAATATCACTTATTAACGTAGTTTCCATAGATTTCTGAGTGAGATTGAAGAAAGAAAGTAAAATGACTAGTTCGAATGCAATCACTATTCTACTTGAATTTTTTTATTACGATTTCATTTTTTGCTAATTTTCAATTTATTTTACTATTAAACTTTATAATATTTCTTTTTTTTCTCGTTTTTTAGGATATAATTTTAAAAATGTATTCTACTTTAAATTTTCTAATGTAGAGCAGCTGAAAAATGAAATATAATCTTAACTTAGGGAAGATTTCGAGGCATAAAATCCGACCGGATTACCATTACTGATCGATGCAGGTAATAATTGTGTAACAATTTTAAATATTGGCATTAATATTATATATATTATTATATATTGGAAATACAACTGACATACCTCCACAGTATTACTTCCGAAATTACAAAAGAGTTCGTACTAACTGTATAAATATGTTTTAAATGTTAAACCAATCTCTCCCATTTCACCGAAATACTCTCATGGTATGTAATCAATATGCTCTAGCTTCACTTGGTGGAACGCCGTGATGGAATAGACATGAAAGTAATTCGTAGTTTCCACAAGAGATTTTTCATTCGACCGGTTTCGACTTTCGCGAGTCATCATCAAGTCTGTATTTCCAACATATTTGAGAGATACTTCAAAGGGGCCTTCAAAGACGATTGATGATTGGAAAGGCATTCGCACAGGGCAAAGGAACAGAATTTATCAACATAGGACCTGATGGTGACTCGCAAGAGTCGAAACCGGTCGAATGAAAAATTTATTAAAGTACGAAGTACTTACTTACGAAGTACTTTCATATTTATTTCTCTCTCATGGTATGTTTGCGATACTTTCGCGTATGTTGGAATCCGCGGATTTTATTCTGATTACAGCTTTATCAGTTGCTCTGATCTTTCATGCTATAAAAATTTTGTTAATCGCTACCTTTCCGTATTTACACGTTTAAATTCCTCGGGAACTCATTTCTCTGCAAATGTTGGGATTCAAGAATTCGAGAGAATGAGTGCCTAAAAGCAGCAGAAATGGATGGGTGTGAAGGAGAATACTGAAAATGAATTATACAGAGAGAAATACGTACCACGAAATTTGTAAACAAGCGAGGAAAGTGAGACAACTAATGATTGTGGTGGAGTAAAGGAGAGTTAGATTTTTAGGTTATGTACTGAGACATAGCATGGTGATTGAAGTAGTTTCAAAGGGAAAAGTACTAGGAAAAAAATAGGATTTCTGAGGAGAAAGTATCTACATGACGCCCAGGAAAGAACAAGGTTGGACTTATACCGTGACCTCAAGAGAATGGCTGAAGGTAGGATCTCGTGGCTGCAGCGACAAGGCTTTGCCCTTAGATGACGCATGGATGGACGTTTAATAACAACTTGATTGAATTGCGGATACTTGTGGGGACTTAGATTCAAAGTCAAAGCAATTCTAAGATATGATTGCTTAGAGATATTTTGGTTAAGTGCTTGCAAAACAGTCATTCATAACTTTTTCGCTAATAATTCGGAAATAAAACTTATTAGGTTTTTAAATGTTAGAACTTAGTGCAGACCTCTCAAATATTGAGGTATTGGTGTAAGAACACTGTACTGCTGTGACTTGCTGATGCAAATCCAATTAATTAATACTTGTAAGTAATTAAGTAATGTTCAATTAATTTCTCAATTGGCATAGAAAATGCGATAAACGGTGAAATTTCTGTTTACCTGCAGGCACATTATTTTCTAATGTGCAACAGTTGTTGAAAAGAAAGAATTTCATGTCTTGAAATACCTGTGAAAATCAGAAAATAATTTTTAACTGGAACCAGAGGTAAATTAGTTCTAGTGGTAACCACCGGAAGTGGACTATTAAATCTTTTCTATCCCATTTATACTTCATGTTTTCAGCTTTCTTTAAAAAGTTTAATTCAATTGTTATATCAATGCCTGTAAAATGTCCTTATGATGTTGTTATTTTTCTCTTTATCATGGAAATCTTTTTGTCTCCGAATCAGTTCGTCTTTTTATCTTAATTCCGATGTCTCCATTTCTCCGAAGTATAATTTGTATTTATTTCCATTTTTAAATGTATATCCATGTACCAAGCATAATATTTCAGTCGTTATCTTTGTTTTTGCCTCATTTTACGGCTGTGATCTGCATTTAAGCTTTGGAACTCTATTTCGTTAGTGAATTCTCAACTATTCTTTCCAATTATATTTGTGCGGATTTAACTTAATTGAAGCCTAATTGTTTGCGGTTGAATTTCGTAAAACGGAAATGTCTTCACTAAACCTTAAGGTTTTACTTATCATCTATGTGTAATATATCATACATTAACCCACTATAAATCGCCTATCTTTCGGCTTTTCGAAGAGCTGTTTAATAAAACACATCGATTCTGCAGCCAATCGCTTCATACGGCTGCTGGAATATTAATGCCCGGTTCAACGCCCTCGATTTTTGTGAATAATTGGCACGAATGTGCTATCCCGTTACTGTAATTTTTATTCTCAGTCCGTTTCATTTTCCTATCGTCCCATCGAATGCTCATTTCCAGTAAACGCACTCTCACCTCCCCTTGAAACACGCGTGTTGATATTCGTGATACGAAACAAGGTCTCTATTATTCTCCAAAACCAAAACCAGGTGGCAGCAAAACAGAAATTCGCGACCGAATGAAATTACAATTGAAGGTTTCATCGCAAATACAGCCATATACTAATTTCGTGTGGAGAAAACTTATGAATTATTCCTGAAATGCTTTTGGAGAAAGTGAATTATCTAGAAAATAGGAATTTAAGTATATTGTATATTTGGGTATAAATGTGTAAGGGGATAATTATATACACAACTAACCCTGGATTTGTACGGCAATTGTTTAGTAATGTTTTGGTTTAGTAAGGTGAAAGAATCGTGGCCCTACTTTTATACGGTGAACAGGTTTCGATTTGCACGGTTCAACTAAATAAAGGCGCGTAGTAGAACTAAAAATGTATAAATTGTTGTTGGTTATTTGTACCTGACAAACCGATTTCTCACACCACAATAAAAATAACTTGAAAATGACGTAGAAAACAGTTGGGACAGTGATTACGATATTCTAATTATGTGATAAAGACAGAAAGAAAAAATCATTAGTATTAGTATCGCTTTCATTGATGTTCTTGTTTGTTCAGATGTCGATGGAAATAAATTCACCAATTGTAAACTCGGTTCCTCTTATTTTCATGCCTCTCGATTTGCCTTTCGCTTTCGTGGAACACAGTACAAACATCCACAGTACAAATCAAAGGTTAGGTGTCAAAGGTTTCTTTGAATACTTTTTTATCAAACCAATATAAATCAATATCGTTTACCAATCTTTACAAACTTTCTATCATTTGTTTTTCAGCTAGTGATGGATAGACTTTAATAGCCCTTTCCACAAATTAATCGTGCCTCCTGATAGCCATGTGGATAACGCGTTCGCCTTCGGTGAAGGGGTCGTGGGTTCGATTCCTTTTTGGGGCTCTCGTGCCTCAGCTGTCAGTAGATGGAGAAGCATTTATAAGCATTTATGTTATTTTTGAAATTACTACACATTCAAGTTCTTTCTTATTTAGCGGCAGTTGATTTTGGCGTTGGTGAAAAGCGTTTTTTCATTGACATCAATTAAACTTTTCTTCTCGTTTGTATAATTAAAATATTTTTCATTTCAATCCTTGGTTTGATTTTGAGTCTGAGCTTTGCGACGGAGTCGAAAGCGACCCCTCGTCTCGGATTCCGTTTCTGTGGTAACCATTCTCCTGGAAGTGGAGCAGTGAAAATGCATTTATTCTTCCCATACGTATCGCCTCTATTCGCTCGCATACAAAAGCACATGGAAAGAGTTCGGGAAAAAATCTTCACCCTATTCTCCTCTGTAATGGAGAATTAGGTGAGAATTTCCGCTCGTAATTGATTGCCTTTCATGAAACTAATTTCAAAAGACACGCCGATTTATTCACCAGATTTGATAAACAACAAGTTTTATTTTATTTATGCGAATTTATGGGTTCTAAAAAATCTATAGACGGATCAATGACTTGTACGAGTTAACATGAGAGTGCTTCTAAGCTAAACCTAAAGACTAAATTCAATCAAAGAAGTGGTTACTGAAATGTATTCATAAATATTGTAAAATTTTATTGTTTTACGAATGAATTTATTTGTTAGATGCGATTACTACAAATAGGCCTGGTGGTAGTCATTTTCATTGAAGGAGCAAATTAAAGTTAAATATGACCTGAAGATGACTCGCGAGAGTCGAAATCGGTCGTAAAGAAAAATTTCTTGTGGAAACTACCAAGTACTGACATTTTTATTTCTTTCTGTCTGGTATTCACCTAAGTCGGGAGGAAAACCTCACGAAGGCAGTACGTCATACAATTTCTAGCAATACAATGTAATTAATAAAATATTAGCAAATTTACAATTCTAATAGACTATTTCAATATTATGCATAGTAATATAATAAGAAGTAAATTTAATTATATTATGATACTATTATTAATACACTTAACGTACTAGATGCAGTATCACTATTTTCTCGGTATACAAAATCGTTTTAATTTCATTCGTAAAAACATTTCAGGAAGGGAGAAAAAGTTCGAAAACTTCTTCAGGTAAATTATTCCATTCCCCGATTCAGAAATGAATACTAACAAATATCTGTACTTCCCTTACGTGTGGGAACTTTATATTTATCATCTTTTCTCCCGAGATAATCTGGCTCTTTAGTTCTACTTTTTAATTCTTTCATGGAAGGCTTTCCTGTAACGGTTTTGTACATATGTGTATTATGATTTTTCCCAACTCTTTGACCAATGTAGTGACACTGTCAGCCATCCTGTATTTTCCCAAAACAATCCTGGCTGCTCTCCACTGTATATTTTGTAGTTTGTTCATAAGCCCTTTCTGATGTGGATCCCAGAGGGTGACCCAGATTGTGTATTGAACGAATTTTATCATCCAACCTCCATTCCATCTCAATACAGTATCTCCGTTTCCATATTTATCCGTATGCAGAGTACGTCAACAAAAGTATTCTATATGACTCACTATGTCTGCGTTTTATAAATCATAAGAACTAGCTGACCCGCGCAAATATCTGAGCGCATGGTATATTTAATACCTGGTAAAACTTACACGCAGGTGATTATTTAACATTTTAATAAAAGTATCTTCATACAAACAAAATATTTTATCATGTCTGTAAAGAATTATTTCACATAATTAAACAATGAACATAATCTCATATTTTCCTACCTTTACCAAGAATCTTTAATTTCGTTACAAAGCAATTTTTTACCTCATCACGGCATTTTTCATACAAACATCAACCACTTTCAACACCAGGGTTGTGCCAGTATCCATGATGTGGTCCGCCGGAGAAATTAAACAATTCCTCCAGATTTTGCATAGTTATCAAAATTTCAATTTTGGTGATAAATCATCATCCATAGAAAAATATTTACATAACCCTTTGGAACTTTAATAAAAATCCAATTAATTTACTTTTTCATCTTTAATTTACTTCGGGCATTGAATACCTTGTTAATCTATTTGCTCGTAAGTAGTCTTCTAGTGGTGTACTTAGTGACGTACACATTAATCACATAAATTAACTAACCATGCGGAAATACGAAAAATCCACACAGAGGAGAAGGATTAAATTTGCTATTTTCGACCTTCGAGTTTAATGAATGAGTTAATATTCGAAATATGGATTCGAAATCCCAGACGTACAATTTTCTTAATTTAAACTATCCGACAACAATATCATAGGTTGTGAAAACCATTAAAAATTTTAAACAATATCGATTTAAATGTTTCAATATCTTGCAATTAAGCGTTTTATCCACTGAAAAGATTCAGAAGTGTATTCTGACCACTGAACTACCGTGCCGCGTCTCTCTCACACTGTTAAGGGAATGCTTTGTGAGCAAGACTGGCAGTCTCCACATAGTGGCACAACCTGCCGTCCGAAGTCCTCACAGAGGCAGCCAGCTCACAAAGCAGGTATTATTGAGGTTTTTCCCCCAAGGAAATCACAAGGATTAAAGGAAAGGAAGGTGTCTTAGTAGATTAAAAACCTACGGAAAATCCCAAAGGAATAACAAGTGTGAAAAATAGCGACACGACTAGGACTCGAACCCAGGTCTATAATACCTGCTTTGTGAGCTGGCTGCCTCTGTGAGGACCTCGGACGGTAGGTTGTGCCACTATGTGGAGACTGCCAGTCTTGCTCACAAAGCAACCTTTAACAGTGTGAGAGATTCAGAAGTGGTTTTGGTTTAAATTTTTTAACTTAACTCACATATATTTGTCCCACGTGGTAAGAAAATAAAAATTATCAGTTATAAGAATTATTCTACTGATTTTTTTGCAGATATTGAAGCACAAACTGTGCAACAAACCTCTTCAGTCAGATATGAGATGAACACGATTAGCTGGCATTTGATCACTTTCCGATCAATACCTCCAAGAAAGGAAATAACGAAATAAGGAATATGTTAATGTTCTGATTCATTGATTCATTTTCGTCAACTGCAGAATTCACGACGAAACAAACAGATATTATATAAAATGTTCTCAACGTACCAATGCTTAGAGAATCTCTTAAGTTAACTAATGAAATTTCAAGTAACACTCTTATACCAATTCCTTTTCTTTCACGTCATCATTCATAACCATTTACGTTGGAGTAAACTAAACTTATTCGAATATAAATGTATCCATAGGATCAGTCCGGACTAATGCTAGTACTGCCTCCTAGGCGGCAGCAATAGTAAACTTGTGTACTACTTCGGAAAGTAATTACAACCCGTACCCGTTACTCTATGGTTGTATCCGTTTATTTAATCCAAATTCTCGCAAATTCGAATCGAATAGTTTTGGTGGGGCTGACAAATTGGCAGAAACATAATGAAGTTTGTTTCATATCTCTACATCAAGCCATTTCTGAGATAGAGAGCAGGAAAGACAAATGGAGGGACGGACAGACACTTCGGAAATTATGTAATATGATATGAAAAAAAATATATATATATATGAAATCCAAAGGATGAAACGGGAGATATCAACAAAAAGCCACCAATATTTGGGCGTGCTTCAACCTGATCAGCCGGGACTCGAACATGGGTCCCGGCGGTAGCAGGCTGCTTGCTAACCATTCCATCACCGTCAGTTTTGTTGTCTCTATCACTCTATCGAAAAGGGTTTTCTGCTTGGGGACACCCTTTCCCGATACATAAATGAATAATGAATAAATTAAACCGTGTATCTATGTATACTAAAATATATCATCTACGTGACATGCACTTAGACAAAAGCCCTAAAGAAATTGAGAACAACGAATGTTATGGCTTCGAAGAGATGAGCTAGGAAGTAAACTATGCGGCTGAGAAACAGTAGAAACAATAAACAAGGCTCTGGTAATAATCTTCGCCTAGTATTGATTGACAGATTAATTTTAATTTGAGAGACTTTGAGAAATACCACGTTCAATCAACATCGAAATCTCCAAGAACAGAAAGAAAGTATTACTTTTGTATGGTGAATCTAATTTAGGATTAAGTCAGCTTCAAATGCTCAAATAATTTATTTTTTTCATCTTCTCCTGTAAAAAATAATTTTTATTTTTCTTAAAAGAATTTGAAGAATTCGTTGCAAGTAATATTTACGTCTTTTTCTCTGTCACGCGTTTTGTTCTACCTAGGTTTTAGTTAATATTTATTGCTAAGGAGTTGGGCCTCTCAGACTTTTTAAAAATATACATAAATAGCATATATCACCGCTTTTAAATGAACTTACTTGGTTTTTTAATCAGCTCCACATGAATAAACCTGCGTGTACAACTTAACGCTGGTTAGTTTACTTTCCATGGATCAAGTCTTGAAGAATTATTCGGAATGTAGAACGAATCTTATAGTCATCATTTACAAATCAATATTTACTGCTCGATAGATGTTTCGAATACGAAATCGCTGAAAATTGCGTATTTATTATTTAATTTCCGAAAGAGTTGTTCCAAACACCCCGCCTAAAGTACCTCCGATTAGATTCACTTCAAAAATCGAATCGCTACAGCCGATTTCATTCGGAATAAGCAAGCGTTTCGCAGGTCACTGTTTTAAGCACTTATCCCTTCCTTTTAATTCGTAAATTTAAGGAATTCGAGTGTTTTTCGTGGTAGTCTTGTCTTGGGGTCATGTCATACTAATTACAGTGATGTCTTTTGTCAATTTCAGATGGTGCCTCGGATGAACATGAGTAGGAAGCCTTGTGACGACTTCTTGAATTTTGCCTGTGGTCACTGGTTAGCTGAAAGACATTTCCCATTGACGAGGAGTAGATGGAACCAGAGGGAGGAATTGGAATATAAAGGTAATGAAATATTTCTCTTAAATTTAATTATACCATTTATTTTTAGCTATGAAACTTACACGGAAAATTTGATACTGGAAACGTTCAGGAGTAGGAATGTGTAAGTGACATGTCTTAACGAAATCGCTGGTTTTTACAGTATCAAGTACTTTTCTCTTACTACAAATAGATATAGGAATATATGATAAGAGTGTAGTTGCGGAAAGAAAAGCAAGGATATGCCCTTAAAAAAAATCACAAAGGTAGAGTAAATTTCATTCATCATGAAAGAAATGCACCAAGTAATACAGTTCCCCCCACAAATTTTGGTGTAAATACTGACAACTGGTTTCAATGGGTATGGGATTAGTGAAATAGAAGGTGCTTCCTCTTATCATTTGAAAAATGATATTTAGCATTTTGCGCAGCATCTCCTTGGAAATAGTAATTTCTCAGACTTGAAACTCTTCTCCCTGCAAATCCGCGTTTGATAATGTAAAGCAGGTGCTTTAGAAGCCATAGTAATCCTCCAACACTTACACTGTCATAACAACATGGTAATAAGTTCCTTATTCCTCATTAATGTCTTCCCTTAAACACCTACCGCTTTTCCTTCCTATCATTCTACAGTTAACTCATTTTCTTTCTCTCTACCTAATTTACCTGAGTTTTTGAAATTTTAACTGACGTATTTAAGATGCATATGTAAATAGTTGTGAATACTTGTACAGTACAATACAAGTACAATACTTGTACCAAGTACAGCCTCTACATATTAATTTTGTGAATACTTGATTAGATTAAATTATTGTGCAAACCGTAATACTTGGTGAATTTCCTCCTTTAAGAATGAAATAGCTTAGTTATATTAAGTGCAGGCTATGTAATATACAATTACTATTCTATGGTTATTCCTGACGCCAGAAAAAATTCTCCCTCTCACCCATAAGACACAGGCTGATTTTAGGTAAAATTTTCGTGGGAAGAAAGTGCAAGAAAAAGCATAGGCTGGGAAATATGTTAACAGTTAGCCTAGGTGTATTTTGGGCTTACACTATCAACTCCACCAAGTAACAAAACTGTTAATTTACTAAATAATAATAATCATCTTTGTTGCTCAAAGGTTAACTATGTTCTTTGCTGTTTTNTATGTGCCTAAAACACGTCCCTTTTTTATCCAAAGTGATGGCAATCCCTACAAAATGTATTCTTCAGGGGTGCCTAATTTCAATACTTGTTTTTTTTTGTTTCCTTTTTTGTATGTGCCTTTATGACAAGTGAAATAGTTATGTTATCATTGTTATGAATGTTATAATCTCTCATATTTTGTCATACTCTCATTACATAACATATTAAGGATGAATAATTTATTTTTCTAATCAGCAAAAGGTGTCACCCTGTGATGAGCATAAAGATGAATAGAGCAGATAATTCCATTCTTTAAGTTTCTCCCTAAATCAAGAGATTGCCACTCTAGTGAAGAGAAAATATTCACTCATAGTGTTTGAGTCAATGTGCTGTCTGTGTGTCCCTAATTTGTCATCAATTTTAGTCTCTTTTATTACATTTCTGGCTAAAGTTTGTGATTTTCAGTAAATAAAATAGAAGTGTGGTCAAATACAGTAACTCTGTTGGTAAAGAAGAAAATCTAACATTTCTTATATGAGCTCAGTACACTGAGACAGGTTGTTTAAGATGAAAAATTTCAGTGAAAACCCCATTAAGTTCTCATAATTAGGAGCCAAAATCTATTATCAATGGCAAAGTTATGAATCTTTATAGAATTTTATTAATACAAAAACTGAGAAAACTGCTTAAGGACATTTTCCAGAATATAATATATATGTAATAGGATTTTTTATCAGTTTTAATTTTTTGTATTTGAAGTTCAAAGCAGCCTCTTATTTTAATTTACAGTGCGAGAAAGAATCAGGTCAATGATCGCCACAATGCCTCATCCAACTAGAGTGAAGGGATCACGGAAAGTTAAATACTTTTATGACTCTTGCATGTCCCTTGACAATGTGGAAACGGACAAGGAAAGGCAGCTGATAAGAATAATTAACCAGTTGGGTATGTATTAAAATTGAGTGAGAATTCTTTATGGGTGTTACTATAAATTTCAAATATGCAACCCCCAACCTGTCTTAATTGTCACTCAACTATTGCAAAATTTTCTTCATTTTGTTACATGCTTTCAATGATTGTGAAATTATTAGTTATTAATTATTTATTAGCCCTATTATAGTATGAAAAATCTTTTGTTGATTCTTTTGTAGTGAAAATTTTCAGGGACTTCTTTCTTTTCTTTTTTCTTTCTATGTTTATCCTCTCTATCCTGTGTAATAGCCGTCAGCTTTTTACTCTCTCTCTCTCGAGCATGGTTTTCTAAGCATGGTTTCTGTGACAGATTCACAATCCTTCCAAGTTGCTCCCCTAATTTAAAATACAGTAATGCTTTCACAAACTTGGAGTTACATGGTTAAAGATTCTCTCTTTGAAGAAATTTTGTCAGTTGTTTTTAAAAATGAGACTAAAAGAATGACAAGAACTGGTCATATTGCTCATGTGATAGAAGATGAAGATGGATAGAAGAGATGTTAAGGAGTTTTTAATCTTGCCATATAGTTGGATTTGGAAGTTGAAGGTTAGGATATAAACAAAGTGTTGGATTTACAAAATCAGGAGCTGACAATTGATGAACTCATTGAGATGTGTGACCAAAATGTTACCTAAGAATCTAACACTTCAGTATGGATTTCACTGGTAAAGCACATGGAGATTGTAGCCTTGATGGAAGTTCTCTTCTGAAAATTGAAAAAGGCTTACAAATATTAAAAACAATGACTCCAATGATGAATGCAATATAGCTGCAGAGCTAGGAATAAGTATTAGCTTGCTATGAATAATTTATTTGTGAAAAAATATGATTGTGTTGTTATAAGGTTTATAAGATTGTATGAAGCTATCAGCATTGAAATTACTTTGTTTTATATAGGCCATGAATTATTTTAAATACATTCTATTAATATACATGAAGAACCACAATTTATTTTCAATACTTTTATTTTTAATACTTTTTTTGATACTCCTTGGTCTTTAGTAAACAAAATATACATATGTATGGAAACTGTCTAATGTGAGTTCAACATGGGATTTTTGTCATTCCCTCCTATTTTGGAGTATTAATGTATTATAATGAATTGCCATTCTGTTTTAGACACTTCTTCCATGTCTTATTATGTGCTTCTCTTTCACTTGTTTTTGCATATTTTGTATTCATTTTCACTTATTTTTTTAGAATTTGTATTTTATAGTTATTAAATTGTTAATTTAAGTGCACAATCCTGTCTGTAATATAAATTTTACCGTCTAATTTAGATGTGTTGTATTCATTTGACTTGTATCATCTTTCTTTTTCACATTTATTGTGTTTAGTGAGTTTTTTCACCTCTTTCTATCTGGGTGTTTTCCTGTTTTTTTTTCCTTCTTCGACCTTCAGTTGAGAAGATTTTCCCCATAAATCTAATCTTTTTGTGATTTTAATTTAATACATCTTTAAAATTAACCTCAAAATATTAAATTTAGCTTATGTATTGACACTTGAGGTGAGATGGAAGGCAGGCTGTCTTGGTCTAACCTCGGTTTAATAAAAATTCACTTTACATCCATTAGCAATATTTTTGATTGACTGAAGAATATCGTAATTTTTCCAATTATAATGCAGCCCACATTCTGGTCTATTGCAGTTATTGTCTATTGCTAGAGGGTTAGTCAGGGAAGTTGGGAGTCTTTATTGGGTGGTTGATAATTTCGCATGAGTAACTAACTCTAGTATTTCTATGAGTGCCATTTTCTGGTATTTATTTGTTAACAAATGATAAACTGTTCTTAAGTAGAGAAATGCTTTAAAGGTTAAGATTTTTATCAACATTGCTATAAGGTATTCAAATAAAAATATATTTCTAAGCAGTTAATCCTGCACTTTCTTTATAGCACCATAATCATATTGTGAGAGTTATTGAAAATTTACTAGTTTTTGCAATGTGAAATTGAAAACTTTCATGAAACTCTTTACAGGGAATTGGCGGGTCCTCAGAGGATTCTCTGTCCATGAATGGGATTTTAAAAGAACATGGGAAAGATTGAGTACTGAATTTGGAGTGACTCCATTTCTCAAAGTTGAAGTAGTTTCAGATCCAAGAGGAGCAGAGCACAACATCATACAGGTCTGCAGAATAATTTTAATAAAAATATTATAATTATNTTCGTTTATTTTCCGTTCCTATAAGCATTTTTTATAATTTTTTTAAATATGTGCCTAAAACACGTCCCTTTTTTATCCAAAGTGATGGCAATCCCTACAAAATGTATTCTTCAGGGGTGCCTAATTTCAATACTTGTTTTTTTTTGTTTCCTTTTTTGTATGTGCCTTTATGACAAGTGAAATAGTTATGTTATCATTGTTATGAATGTTATAATCTCTCATATTTTGTCATACTCTCATTACATAACATATTAAGGATGAATAATTTATTTTTCTAATCAGCAAAAGGTGTCACCCTGTGATGAGCATAAAGATGAATAGAGCAGATAATTCCATTCTTTAAGTTTCTCCCTAAATCAAGAGATTGCCACTCTAGTGAAGAGAAAATATTCACTCATAGTGTTTGAGTCAATGTGCTGTCTGTGTGTCCCTAATTTGTCATCAATTTTAGTCTCTTTTATTACATTTCTGGCTAAAGTTTGTGATTTTCAGTAAATAAAATAGAAGTGTGGTCAAATACAGTAACTCTGTTGGTAAAGAAGAAAATCTAACATTTCTTATATGAGCTCAGTACACTGAGACAGGTTGTTTAAGATGAAAAATTTCAGTGAAAACCCCATTAAGTTCTCATAATTAGGAGCCAAAATCTATTATCAATGGCAAAGTTATGAATCTTTATAGAATTTTATTAATACAAAACTAATTTAAAGTTCATATGATGCATTTCTTATGGGACTTGTCGGGGATCAAACTGTAGAATAATAGATCCATGGAAAGAAGTCTCTGTAGGGCACCATCTTTAAATGATTTTAATAATTGCAACGTCTGGCTCTTAGGGGAAGATACGCACATATCCATACTCAAAATTAAAATATAGAATAACTGAACTGCCTATGGATTCTCAATGGGAAACTAAAAATTAACCGTCACTGATAAGGGATGTAGAGTCATGGTATCCCAGAACCCCCAACCCCCTACCACATGCTGAAAGGCATTAACAAAATTGAGCTAATTATGAAATACTTGTAGTGGTCATATATTTTTCCCAGTGATTTGTCATTACAAATAGTTTGTAACTGAAAATTGATTATAACTGCATGAACTAAAATCTCTCTAAGTTAACTCCTTTCCCTCAATCCCTTAGTTGACCCCTTACTTCCTATATTCTGTCATTTATTGTTAACATTACTGCTAAATGGCCCAAAAGACCCTGTGTGTTCAATTGGGAAAATATATGAGCTTGGATTCAATGATTATATTGGTCATCAAAGGGATAACCAATTGGTTTATGAATGCAAAATTTTTATTTATTTGTTAAAACTTCTCTCAAAATTGGATCATAAACAATGTTACATGATCAAAATGACAATTTTATTCAGTTTCCTTTAATTTAGTACTTGTCTTAGTTCTGTAAGACTTTTCTTTCTAATTTAATTTTGCAAACTAAATTAAGTCTGTAATCAAGTAAAGTAATATTTAAATATATTTATGAAAATTCATTGACTTGTCTGGGGTTGAAATTTGGACCAATAGGTAATTGGAGAGAGCCTTTTATATCTGTGGGGCATGGAAATTCACTATTGTACAAAGTTTGAAGGTTTTGCAACTTCTGGTTCTTTGAGTGAATATGTGGGTGAGAAGTGGGGGTCTGTCAGAAAGTAGGTTGCTAAATTGTAATCAACCTGTTAGCACTGCAACTAGTGTACATGATACTATCATTGAATATTACCTTTCTAAGTTCATATATGTAAGTGTGCTTGTGTGTTTGACTAGGGCAACAGAGGCTCAACAGGGTCCAGATTTCAAATTAATAGGGATCAAAATTAGAAGGTTATGTTGAGTATTTTTCAAGTATCAGTTTCAAGTCATCTCTTGAGGTTGGCACTGGAATTTATGTTCAAATATCTTTTTATTCTTTATTTATACTCAGAAAAGTAATGAATTTTCAAGCAAGAAGAAGACTTGCTTTTTTTGTTTACTGAGTGTAGGTGATAGTAATGTGCATATTACTCAAACAGTGGAATTAACTATAGTGATATCATTCAATTGCATTTAAATGAACTCTTCATGTGTATATGTGTTTATCTGGTCTAGAAAATGAAGCCTTTTTAATTCACATTTTATTATTTTGATCAGATCAGTCCAGCTGGATTGGGTCTTCCAGATCGCTCATACTATTATAGGCAACCAAACAGTGATGTAAGTTTTCCTCTTGGAAATATTTTCTTTTTTTACTTTAGATTTACTAATTTTGTTGATGTATCTCCATTTTTGAGATTTTGAAATCCATGTTTAAATCATCCTAAATGATTTATTTATTTTTATCAGGTTATTATAGCATACAAACAGTTTTTGAAAGATGTTTCGCAGCAACTTGGAGCAACAACGAATGATGCATCTACCTTCTCTGATGATGTGTTTCACTTTGAGAAGCGCATTGCTGAAATCACTCCTTCAACACCACTGTCACCAAGTGATACTCCTTTAAGCTGGGAGAATCAGAAAATCAAAACGCTTGGAGAAATAGGGCACATAGCTCCCTCGGTATGTTTACATTTTGATTGCTGCTCTTCCATAGGGGATTTCAGTCACCTTTGTATCTATGTTCCATTGCTTCCTTGTAAGCATCGATACATGTTGAGAGCACTATTGGATCCTTACTGTACGTAAAATTGATGTATGACTTTATTTTCTTAGATTCCCCTCATGGAGATATTGCAGGCCATGTTTCCTAATGCCAATATTCAAGAATCTACTGAGATACTTGTTCCATCCACTTATTACCTTAGCAGAATATCAACTATCATCTCATCTATTGATAGAAGGTAATATATAGATAGATAGAACTCAAAAATTCTTATCTATATTTGAGAAAATAGATATATTGAGACGGTTAAATAATTTAATTTCTTTTGCATTGTCATTTATAATGACTTTCATTTGTTACTCTTTCAGTGCTCTAAATAATTACATGATGTGGAATTTTGTATCAGCTCATCTCATATATCTGTCCAAGGAATACCGGAATATTGTTCACACATTTCGCAGAGCCACTGAAGGTAAGGAGCGAATGCCAGTGAAACAAAAGTTATTGAGTGGTGTGAAAGGAAAGTTTCATTAATATGAAAATGGCATTAAGTAAGGTCTCAACCAAACCTATTGGTGGAAAAGCAATATTGTTGATTTATTTTATGGCAAATTTGACTGCTTATTTTCTTTTATTTTTATGATTATCCATATTTTTGGATTGACCAAAGACAAAATAATTTTGGTATCATAAAGTAATTTTGATATCTGAATTGTGTAATCATCTGTTTTATGTTAGCAGGCAAATTTTATAATCCAGAAATCAATAATTAGACAGTTGTGTAATTGTAGATTCATAGATTCTAGAAATCCTGTGGTATTCTCTTTTGCTAAAAAATTGTTTTTTTGAATCAAACTTTCTTCATGAAGGTGTGAAAGTCTTGTATACATTCTGTATGTTAAAGTTAGGTTTCATTATATATCTTTCAATGTTTAGGAGTTCCAGAGCCTTATGAACGATGGGAGTTCTGTGTATCAGTTTTGCAGAAGTATATGCCATATGCCGTCATGGCTCTTCATCAGAACACTGTGAAGAAAGAAATGGAAGACAACAGAAAAGTAGTAAGTGCTGACATTCTTATTCTAGTTCTCTTCAGTATACAGGCATTATTGTTTTCTGTACCTCTCTGAATTTTGACATAAAAGTGCATTTTTATGATCATTCCTCATTAATGTTACTCTTTGGACATTTTAATCAATTAAGCATATTTAATTATGCAAGCTTATGCATGCATTTTAATCATGCAAATTATAAGTGTTCCATTTTCCCAAGATACTGGCTTATTAGGCTTTATTTTTGTAGGTCTTACAATTGTATTTATTTTTACTCATGTCTGTAAGTTATCTGGTCTCCAATCTCCAGGTTTTTCAGATTCAAGCTTTGCTATTTAGCAGATGAATGCTGGAACATAAGTAAATGGTTGGAGACTGACTGATTTGAGCTTTATCTTTTTCTTAGGATGAATATGAATTTTGAATAAGAAAAGACAAAACTGTTTCTCATGCCATAATTCAATTCTGTTTCCAAGGAGAAACGGACATGAAAAAAGTCTGATGGAACCGGTTCCGTCAGACTTTTTCCACCTCCGTTTCTCCTTGGGAATTTTCCTAGGTGCACACCTTATTGTGCCAAGTACCTAAAACCCTTCTCCTTGTCAGTTCTGTTTATTATGATGTTCTGAAGTTTATATATTTGCTTCAAACATTTATATGATGTTCTTTTATGGTTTGTATATTATTTATAATTTATAAGAGGGAAGGAATTTTGTGAAAATCCAAACATCGCAAACAGTTGGGAATTTTGGGGAAAATATCGGGAGGTGGTCAAAACTGCTGGACTCAGATAAACAGCATCATAAGCGTAAGACTCACTGAAGAACAACAAAAACTCTGCAATTATAATTGAGGAAGACTTGGATCAATTGGCCTAAAGAATGCTCTGCATTTTAATTGTCTACACCTAGCACTTACAGGTACATGCTGATCCACTGAAGTGGTTATGTTAGCAGAGAATTGGTTTATAAGGTTACTCCATCTCCAAAGCATTTGAATAGAATAAATTACCTGCAATATCACAGATTTTATAAATTTTGGACAAGGTTTACAATCTGATTACAGTTTCCTGGATCAATTTTCACTCACTTTTACTTTTAGATCAATTTTCAAATTCAAAAACTGCCATCTTAGGGTATTTCCACCGTTATTAGCAACGCAATCCAGTATGTTACTAGAAATGATTTCAGCACATCAAAAGCAATTTAAAATTATCTATAAGTATTTTTGGCTAGCCATTTCCATAGAGTGCAATAACAACTTTTCAGCTATTACATATACTTATAGTAATTCCAATAATAATATTGCTTTACAAATAAAAATTTCATGCTAATTATTCATTCATGATGATCTGAATCTGATGTTATATATATATGTTAAGTTGTGGATGCACTGAAGTATGTAGTTCTGCATATAATTGAAATTAGTATACTTCTATATACACTATGTACTACTATGTGCTTATACAAGAAGTCTTCTTAGAATGGGTTATAACAGCTGAAGTGATATCACAGATTATCGAAGTAATTACATACTCATTGCCCTGTGATTAATCTTATTATCTGCATTTTAATGAAATTCATTGTTCTTTATCTTAGGTCGAAGAAATATTTCATTCAGTAAGGAATGCAGCACTCCGAAAGGTAGCTGAATCCACATTTGATCGAAGTCTGAAAAACAAACTTCTTGACAAGGTGAGTTATTGTTTTTATTGATCATTTGATGGAAATGTATTTAAGCTTCTCAACCGCAAAATAGTCTAATTAAATATTTTTAGGCCCCAGAAGTGTTTGGAAATACCAAGCATAATTTTTTATGCAGAAATTGTATTAACTTGGAAAGCATTTGTTATTGAAAGGAAGTCAAATTTCTTGTGGTTGTTTACATATAGTTAAGAATGAAGGAACATTTTCTATGAGAAAAAATGGCTGTACCATATGACCTCTCATTAATAATGATTCTTTAATGTTGTATTGTCACTGCTTAGTGAATTTTTAAATTTAGATGCATTCTTATGTCACTCTTTTCCCTTATTATAGGTAAATATGCTATAAAGGTTATCAGTTAATAGTACTCCATCAGATATTCTTATCCTTGCATACATTTTCACTTATATACTATTTCATGCTTTTATTTTTATTCTTCAGGAAACATATGTCCTTTTTCTTGAGGATCTCAGCTAACACATTCAGACATCTTTCTCTGGCTCCTTAGAGTGCTCAAATTTCATCATAGTGATTTTCCTCATTATCAAACAACTTTATTATATAAGTCTCTTTTCAATCTCACATATAATTATTATTTTGGGATTTATAATACTCTATTTACCCAAATAAAAGATAATCCTCTATTCTCAGTGCCTCAGGTTAGGAAAAAATGATTTTTGCCTCTGAAAACTCAAGGAACTACAAAACAACATAGCAATATTAAAGACAAAACATTTTATTACAATTTTCAGATGTATAATTCTGTAGAAAATTTATGATAATTCTTTGAAAGTGTGTTAAATTTGCATGCTCTGCACTCCTACAATACCTAATTCACAAATGTAAATTACTTCATATCAGGTTAATGATGTTTATTTGAAGGAGATTGTTATAAGAAATTCTTTTTGCATCTAAACAAGAATCTCATGCATATTAGAGAAATTGTGTTGTATAAACAATGTTATACATTGTATATTTCAAGATTGTAAATGCATGTCTACCAACCTATTCTAATCACTTTCCTCAAATTCACTTGCACTTGAAGATTCTTCTCTTTCTTTGCTTCTGTAATCAAGAACTCAATTTTCAGCATACCCATTGATGTTGATGTTATTGTCGATGAATCCTCTGGTCATCTATTCAGTTATTAGTTAACCGATAGAACATTTGTTCTTCAGTGATCCCTCTGCTTTCATTGCATTTGAACACTATTTCACTAGGTCTCATCTGTTTCTGAAGATTATTCCTTTTTAAATCAAAAAGCAAAGGTTACTCTCTTCCACCAGCAAGTGAAGCTTATATTACCATGATTAGTAATCTTTTATTTACTGATGTTTTTATGATAACAGAGTTTGTTCTATTCTTGTTTATTATGGTTATCCATGGTTTGTGGAAATACGCCAGCATTTTATCGACATTTCCAATCTGATATAAAATGTAACTCAGTTATTGTAAAAGTTTTATCATACACCTTTGATACTCCATCAGCTTATTCTTAGAATCTCCATGGATTTTCAGTACAAGTTCATCTTTGTTTGAATACCTAGACCATTTATGACATAAAACAGTTAGTCTATCTTCTTCAAAGCAAAAATATTCTGCTGGCATGTCTTGAACTTCTCTTGCAATATTTTAAAGTTTTTAAATACAGTAAAATTTCCATTGCTTTTGTTGTGATCAGCTTAAATGATTCACAGTCATCATTGTGTCATTATTCTTAATTGTAACTGAGCACCAGGAACAGAATTTTCTGGAAAATTAAAAATTAATATATTAAATGTATACAGTCTTCTCATATTTCAGTGAAAGCTCTTAAAAAAGTAAATCACATTTATTATTCATAAATTCTATATGGGGAAACAGACTTTAAAATCAATTATTTTACCATTCTGAACAATATTAAGAGACTTAACTGGCATAAATCCCAAGGACTGGACAATGTAAGTGCGGGTGCGTTGAAATTAGGAGGGGGAGTAATCACACCATATCTGCAACGACTCTTTTTAATTTCACTAAACATTGGAAATTTACCAAAAGAATGGAAGTCAGACATAGTACAAATACCTTTCTACAAAGAAGGGAATAGAACGGATGTTAAAAATTACAGACCTGTCAGCTTAACTTCAGTAGTATGTAAACAGATGGAAACACTGATAACACAGTATCTACAAGGTGTACTAGAAAAAAGGGGTTGGTTTTATAAAGGGTAAGCTGGTTTTAGGCAAGGTTGCTTTTGTGAGCAACAGTTATCATCACTCTCACAAGATATAGTGGATACAGTTGATACAGGCAAAGATGCTGAAGGTATAGTAATAGCTCTATCTAAAGCTTTCGATGTTGTCCCACACTACATACTAATTAATAAGATTATCTGTCTGGGTATTGACTGTAGGACTGTAAAATGGATAACAGCTTTCTTAGAGAACAGAAAGCAACGGGTCAGAATAGGACGTAGTGTATTGGAAGAGGTAAATATTTCATCAGGAGTGCCAAAAGGTAGTGTCCTTGGGCCGTTACTTTTCCTTATATTTATAAATGATTTACCAAACAACATTAACTCACAATTAAGACTTTTCACTGATGACTGTAAATACTTCATAATATTTGTATTGTTGAAGTCCTTCGTTACTCTGTATACAAATCCCAAAGTTTTACTGGCCTCAACTGTTATGCTGTGGATATGTGCTTGAAAACTCAGGGAAGTGTCAAAAACAACACCTAGATCATTAACAATATATACCCTTTTCAGCACATTGTTATCAATAATGTAGTCAAATTTTATTGGAGAGTGGTTCTTGTAAAATGAAATGACTTGGCATTTTGAGATATTTAATGTCATCATATTATCAGTGCACCATCTATGTAATCCATCTAGACATAATTGTAGAGCATGGCAATCATTTACTGATTGGATTGAGTGGAAGATTTTTGGATCATCAGCATAAAGTAAAAAAGTTAATGGTTGAATATATAGGCCAATGTCATTGATAAAAAGGTTGAATAGTAGTGGACCTAAGTGAGATCCCTGAGGTACTCCAGAGTAAGCCTTGAATTTGTATGAGATGTGACCATTAACTCTAACACTAAGTTCTCGGTCGTAGATATAGCTTTTGAGCGACTCCAACATTTGTCCACTAAGGATGTATGCCTGTAACTTTGCAAACAGAATTGAGTGATTAATTTTATCAAAAGCTTTTGAGAAATCTGTATAAATGCTATCTACTTGGTTAAATTTAGCAATTACTTCCCTTATTAAAAACAAATAAAACACTTATTTAAAAAATCAGTACAATTCCACAAAACATATGCAATGTCGAGTTAACTGGTTTCGGTGTGAAACACCATCATCAGAACTGAGGAGCTGTTAGCTGAGCAGAGTATTTATGCAAGAGGAAAAAATTATTGGGAGTGGGGAAAAAGGGGGGGAGGAACAAGGGTAAGGGAAGGAGCAGATGTGTCACTCAAGGTATGCTTCTGGATGGAGGGGGGGGGGGGGTT
>KZ308993.1:1461531-1485614 GCA_000376725.2 Ladona fulva
GTACCTCATAGAAATTTTTTACTTTTTAAAATTTTTTAATATTTAAATTTGGACGAGAACTGAACATTCTCAGTCACTGGCGAGCAACTCGGTGGTGCAATGCATGGTTGCATAAAATCCCCTGATTTTCACTTTGATGAAATTAGTCAATTAGCACGAACTGTTCACCAAACTTAAAACACCATAACAGTTCACCTTCATATTTAATATGCTTAGGCAACAGCTGAAATTAATGTGCACTTTTGTTCTTTTTCCCAAATTTTGATGAAAAATTAAAAAAAACATAATTATTCACCTTTTATTGTCCTAAGGCCCAGTCCCAGTCAAGTACGAAAGGTGTTTCTTCATAAAACAGAATATACAATTCTTAACATAAATTTCAATAGCTCTGATGCACTTTATCGGGGTTATTTGGGAATGAAATCAATTGACGAAGCTGTCACTGTGTGGAACTCCATAACATTAGTAAGGAAAAGAACACTTTGTCTTAGTTCCACAAGGTATCTTGTGGAACTGTTTTCACAGTGTTCTTTTCCTTACTAATATTTGGGAATGCTTAAAATGATAACATAATACTGCGCTTCTACATTACAGGATTAATTTCTAATTTAAAATATTTACACATACATGAACACTTAAAATTATCAACTAAAATAAATGTTAAAATCATTATAAATATTTATCTATGTACAAATTTTATACAAGTTCAATATACGTACATGTACACAATAATTTACCAAAAAATCAACCAGTGTTGTGTAATTGTTAGGAATAATATAAGTTGCCAGATATTTTAATAAAGCTAATAAGAATAATTTTTCAAATTAATTAAATAAATAAAAATCAAAAATGGAGAATAATAAAGAAATATAACACAATTAAATGAAATCCGCAACTAATATTTTTGTGGAAATCTACAAAACATGGAAGAAACCAAAGTGAGGGACATCCTTCGCAAGTGGGGCAAAAATATTTTTGTATCCTTCCTGTATCCCCTAGTTCGACATTCGGCTGTGGACATCCACAATGTTACTTCTGAATTCAGAGCTGATCATCAGAACTTCCCTTTTATCTTTCCACTTCATCACGCACACCCCTTCAGTACTGAATATATCAATTACCTCATTCTTTCATAGCTTTCTAGTTATTACTTCGGAGGGTTTCCCCTCTGGTACGGTTCTCAATCTTATACGAAGGTATCCTTATACAAATAAAGAAAAAAATTCATGTCTCCTTTTTCAGTAAGAAAAAGAAGGTTGGAACATGACTGTTTATGAATTAGAGGTTTAAAAACACTCCGTAAGCAGTCTTTCGGCAAGCAGATCTCGCGCTCAGAGTCAAATGGGAAGCTCTGGGTTACCGATTTCTGGGAAGGTCCAATAATCATTTCGGAGACAAAGTCTCAATCCAATCAATCAATTCAGAGACAAAGTCCCTACATCCTTTGTGGAGACCCCCTGAGGATGGAGGCTTTCTTTGCGGAAAGGCAGCTTATGTAGTGTTTTTAAACCTTTTCTTTTTCACTCAAGTGAGCAGCAAAGCGTCTGAACAGCACAGAAGTAGAAGGAAAATTGCAATGGTCCCTTACTAATAACCCAATGGCAATGTAGGAAGGAATACGTGAGCAAGGGTTCGGCAGATAATCCTTTTCTAGATGCAGTATGATTTTTCGAGGAAACTGAGAGTTTACAACCCTCATTGTTCTAAGAGCCAATTTGTACGTCACCACCACTGAAAGCCGACATAGAAAGCACATGTGGCACGAGTGGAACCCTCCAGTCCCATACCAATACTTCAGAAAAAGGAAGCATTCCTACCGCGAGTGTGAAAATCTTTTCTATGATAAACAAAATACTGTCATACGTCCTAGAAACCTCTAAAAAAAAGAAACCTTGGGCATTTGAGATGACTGATGGCAGTATTCGTTATCAGAATATAAATAATAAATCAAAGAAATTTGGGGAAAACTGGTGATTAAAAAAAATAAAGTTGCAAAATATAATCATCATGAAAATGCAGTTCATATTACTATTAATAAGGCATAGTGGTTTTATTTTAGTAATTGTATGTCAGGGAGTATCAAACACCCTACGCAACGACAGAAGGGGTTGAAATGATGGACCAGCAAATTTATTTACCCAATTCTTTCTGAGAAGTTGAAAAAACAAGGATTTCCTGTTTTTCTGCTGTTCGTATTACTCCAGCCTACATAAAATCCAAAATAATAAATTAGTGGAGGAATAATTCTTTTGGATATAGCAGTGAGGTGGTTTAGAAAGTTAAGTAGGTGTTAGGTATTATTTTCAAATAATAGTTGAAAAATTATAATTACCTAACTCTTCTAGCAGTCGTAATTCCCTTTGTTACTTAAAAGAACCTATCTTTACGTTAACTTTCTATTCTGAATCAAAAATGTACTTAAACACATGTTGCACAGAAAAAAACAAAGATGAAATGTCCATATGAAATGCAATGACGTCAGATGGGAAGGGGGGGAGGACTAATTATCCTGGTAACTTCAGTACCGGAAAATATCCTAAATAAGTACATATACACTTCGACACTTAAAATACTAAAGATTAAAACGAAAAAGAAGTGTTTAGGTTCATTAAATATAATAAGGAGACCAGAAAAAACAGAATTTATATGCAACACGAAAAAAACGATTAAAAAAATATTGGTTTAAAATGAAAACTACGAAACACTTAACTGAAATAGAGCCTTACGAATGACTGAAAATAGAAATGGAAGCACTTGGAGGTAGCACAACTCAAAGATGGCCTTTGAAAAGAATACAGAGCATGGGCGACGATCGTCGTCCGCAGTCACTGGAGAGTACCTGCAGGACGACGATCGTCGTCGGTCAGCGTTGAACGTGTTTAAAGACTTAATCAGCATGAAAATAACTTCTCATTATTTTTGATAGGTTGGCAACATGACAATTCAAGTGGGATATCCAGACAGTGCTCTGGAGGAAAGCTTTATGGAAGAAAAGCATAATAAGATGTTTGTGCAGAAGAACGACTTCTTCCAAAACATCCTCTATGGCATTGCCTTCAGGCGGGAAGTTATGGAGCAGCAACTGCTGAGCACATCTTCTGGTTACAAGGGACGCAGCATTCCTCAAGAGGGCTTTTCTAACTGGGATGAGGAAGGATTTAGTTCCAGAGCCATCTATGAAGGAGGAGCAAATAGAGTTTTTGTACCTCATCAGATACTGATTCCTCCCTTCTTTGAACCAGGATATCCAAGGTAATTGTTATAATGATGGCTCTTTTTTATTCTACAAGCATTAATGAGATATATTATTGAAGTGATGATAATTGTTTTTTACTTGCATCCTTCCTGGGTTTGTGGAACACTTAAGTGAGTATCACCCCATCAGGTTGTTCTAATTTTAAATATAGTTTTTTCTCATTTTCATGTTGCTGTTATGTAGTCTAATTTTAATGACCTTCTGTATAAATTTCAACCATAGATTTTGAAAAATTAAGTAAAATTTCCAGTTCTTTTTCCACTGTTCAGTCTGCCTGCATCTTTTATTTTAGAAAGGTTCTTAAGGTCATAAAGAAGCAGAAATCTTGAACAGTAAATACAATTTAGATTGCTTCCAAATTTCTTAACTTTTGAGTATGAACTGTTTTTTGTTAGATTTCAATTCCACAGAAGACAGAAATTCTAAATGGATGTTTGGCTCTTTAAGCAATAGAAATTTTAAATGCAAATTTACTGTAGCAGCCTTTCAAAAGACACAAATATTTTCTTTTTTATTAGCATTTATTTGCTTTAAACATGTCATTTTATTAATTAAATTATTAATGAAATATTCTTACCTTAAAAAGAATTAATAATTTTTATTTATTTAAATACAACCATGTATTATTATGTTGGCTAACATAACTTTGTATTATATTATTTCCTTAGAGAACCAACCAACCTAAGCTTACTGCATGCTTGAAAGATATAATAAGAATGTCCGTTTAGGAACTTAATTTTAATTGCTCATGTATAAATTTATGCCATTCTAAAGCTCTGGCAAAGGAAAATTGATGTATGTTTCTGATTATAGGGCTGTTCTATATGGAACAATTGGAGTGGAAATTGCAGAAGCAGTAACAGAGGGTCTTCTGGCTGAAGATTTGTCATCCGATGTGAATAAACTGCATGAACCTGTGGAAGTGCATTCCTCAGCTACAACTTCTTTTATTGAACCATTACCTCCATTTGCTGAGGAGACTGCAAATTGTATTAAGAAAACTGTTGTTGAGAAGGACCTTGCTACCATGGATGTTGCTAACCGCACTGTATTGGATACTTTTGTCCAAGTCAATGCTGTTAGATTATCTTCTCAGGTAAGTTAATGTGTCATTTACTTATTGGAAGTGAAACCAGTTTCTCCAAGAAGCTTGGGGTAAGGTGCTTAGGAGGAAATCAGTGGATGCCACTAGATGGGTCATACCACATAAAATTAAGTCTGAAAGCATTGAAACTGTGAGAACTACATTTAACCATAGTCAGAGCCATGACTTCTTACAGGTGTAAGGGGTGCATTGCACCTGGGTAGTGGCACCTTCACCCTTTTCCTCCTGTTGTCGTGTATACACAACAGATGATTTCCTATGTGGTGTATAGACAACAGAGGTTTCCCTATGCTAACGGCCTACTGTCGTCTATAGACAACACAGGTACATGCTTATTCTTCAAGGAGAAGTATAGCTTCCAGGTATTTTTTTTGGCCCCTTTCTGGCTGTAATTGCGGGTTTCCTTACCCTTCTCCGGGCAACTGCATTGGTCTTATGGCTAATGCGCCACCCATTTCACAGCATGGGGCCGTGGTTAAATGAATGTTATTGCAGTTGTGTTGCTAAAGAATGATTTGTTGCTCTTTCAGTCAATATATCCTTGGAGTCAAGAATCTCATATTTTGCTTGTAGTTTACAGCCTTTAAACAAAATTTTGGCATTAATATTAATGTATTTAGAGAAAATAGTAGATATTTCAATATCATTATGGTAGATTGCTAAATATGTTAACATCAACAGTAGAGTTTAGATTAAAAGTTGTACGTCATCAGCGAAGCATGAGATTTTCATCACAAATGACATATTGGCCATGTGTGCAACAAATGATTCTTAAGCCAAATCACTGCAACAACATTTAGTTTTGCTAAGCCCTATCCTGCGATAGGAGCCATAAAACTCCCCAGAGCCCCGCTGTGAAAGGCCCAAAAGGGTAACTAGCATTGACAGAGGTTCAGGAGGGCTTTGTGTCTGAGAGATATTTTTTCTGTAAAAGCCTCCGATTATGGATACGATTCTATGAGAATACCGCCGTCGCGAAAGGGTTAAGGGTGGGGACAGAAGACTAGCCAACCATTAATATTACTACAACATCATTATTTTTTATTGTTGTGTGATGTATTACCCATTAATCGCCTTAAGAGTCATTGCCATTTAATTCTGGTCACCATTGGTCCCAGTTCTGTGACCTGCACTGGTCACAGAACAAAGTTTCTTTTTCCAAAAGGACTTTAATTTGTGACCGGTTTCATAAGTGTACTTACATCTTCAGGCTTATGCTGAAGCATGCTTACGATCACTAATTAAAGTCCCTGTGGAAAAGTATGAAGTTTCTTTTTATTCTGCAATGTCTTTCCATGAAGTCACACCTTCAAGTATCCATATAACTTGCTGTTTAGATTCTCATTCTGTGTGAATCACTGCTTTAAGATTTAGTCTATATTTAGCATGCATTGCTGTTTGAGGCTTGCACAGGCCACAATTTCATGTCCGGTCCACCCCATATGTGATTCCCATTTTGAATGCTTTATTTTTTTTCAGTTTAAATTCTTGTCAAAGGCCAAATCACATCCTTGTCTGCAGTAGATTATTATTGCATACAAATCAATTTGTGTATTTGTTTCACTTGTTAAAGTAATTTTCCTTGAAATCTATGTAGATACTCTTCTTCAAAATATTAGTATTAAAATGTTAATTCAATAACCTTAAAAAAATAGAGCTGTTATGAGAAAGAGGCAAGAAGTAAACGATAAATACTTGAGGAAGCATTGGTATTACCGTCCTAAGTTAAGAAAAATATCAAGTAATGATACTTTATGAAATATTTGTGTGTTCAACAACGGTGTGCCACTCTTTTGCTTGAAGGATAAACTGGAGTGGATGCAAATTCTGGTGGCTACCATATGCTGGAAGGAAATTCACATTTGTGTTTGATATTTTGCTTTTGAAACATGTTAATCCTGATGAATCTTGACATTATGTGTTAAGAGCTGGTGTTGTGTGTGAAGCATGATAATGGAACAAACCAAAGCTTCTACTCTTTTACACAGTCTGACAGATTCCTTAGAGCCCATGGTCCATACAGACCTCTGGACAGCATTTGATGGCTCTAGATGCCATTAGACAAGATTGTACTTGCAACAATTAAAAGACAAATTATAATGATTCTATGAAAGTTTTCCAATGTGTTGAGATATTCAGTGGTTCTTTCTCTTTTATAATTCTCCTTAGGAAACATAGAGATCTTACAGTCATATAATAATTTGTTCAGTGAATTGTTTTAACAACTTCAGATGTGTATCCAACTTCTGTTTTACTTCATCCTATTCCTTGCCTAACTGTTGCATTTTCCTGTTTTCAACCATCTTGCCGGCAGTATGTTTCTTAGTTAATTCTTTAGTCCTGATAACCTTCTTTATTAACTTGTTTAACCTATTATATTTATTACAGTTATCACTTGGTACTTGATATTTTATTATTCCTTTGGCTTTCCAATGTGGCTCAGTAAGAAGGGGCAAACTCTCTAACTCCTCATATTGCCAAATTGCTCTCATTCCCTCTCTTAACCTTTTGATACACATCTAATGGTTGAGTATCCAACCATCATTTAAGCTGATGAATTCACCAATAGACTTTGTGACCTGCACCTTGCAATTCTGGCTTATTATCATTTACTTTTGAATGCATTCTCGATTTATCATGTTTTCAAGAATGAATGCCCTATTAATTACTACATCCTGAGGTTGATTCCTTCTGCTTGCCATCTAAATTCATCCCTAAATGGTACCCTTTGAGATGAACCAGTAAAATGATCATCTAGTTATCTGATACTTGTTTAATTGTAATGCCAATTGTAGAATTTTCATTACTCAATTGCATTTCTTAATTTTTCTCTAATTTAGTTTCATATTCATCATAAAATTCTCTTCTGCTCCATATATTTGGAGCAGATCCAAATGTAATTTCTGGAATGATTATCTATTTTAAAGACTCCTCATTTTGTTACAAAGTTAAACCATTTACAATGCTGAGTGATTTAATCCTTTATATAATTCTTTGTTTCTTTCTTAGTTATAGAACATTGCTATGTGAAAGTTGCACTTAAGAAGTTTCTCTTTTTCCTTTTTTAGGCCTTAGCTCATGTGTCAGTTGAAAGCCCTCATGTTCATCAACCAGCTTTGGAAGATTTTGAATCAGAACAAATCTTTTTTCTGTCATATGGGCAGGTAATGAATGATATTCCTGACATTTAAGTTATTTATTGTAAATTCTGTAATTTTTGCTGAATTGTGGGACTGTATTTGTACCAAAAACATATATCTAAGTTTAAATTTTATTTCTTTCATAGAAAATATGCACACTAATGACTCCTCAGGAATTGGATGCTCTTGATACAATAGGAAAAAGCCTGCGAGATTCAGTGCTGTAAGTTTTCTTCATATTTCTGTTTTAATGTTTATTACTTCAGTTTAATTTCTAATAAATAAATTCTTCTATCTGAGATAACCTTATGATGATATAGAAAACCTCTGCCATTTTTGGCAGATGAATATCTGAATTGCAGTGATTTTGAATCTGTGATATTGANCTATAATCAATTTTTTTCACTGGTTTTATTATAAATCAAAACATTTAATTTCTCGTAGAATGTTACACCATTTTATAAGGTCAGTTGTTGATTCTTTTTCTCTCACTGGGCATCAGATTGGTAGAGAATCAATCTAATTGTGAAGTAAATATAAAAATTGAAGATCTAATATTTCCTGACAAAAATATTCATTTTTATTTCAGATTGAAATTAGTGTTATTGCAAGATAACATGTTTTCCGAAGCATTCAAGTGCCCTGGATCATCAACAGTTTGTAGGTGAATGGAGTGATGATGCAAGTCAGACTATCCAATGAAGTGTTCATTTGGAAATAAGTGCCGAGAAATCAGTTGTTATGTTCAAAGGAAAGATGTGAGGTAATTCATTGTGACTCAAAGTGAAAGAATGCACTTGGAAGACATATCAACTATTGTGTGTAAGTAATGATCTGAACAGTGTGTCTGGTTGTTTTAGGGTTAAGCCTTTTAAATAAAATATGCATGCAGTGGTTCTTGTGAGTCATCACAAGAGAAATTTAGGAAGGATTGACTAACTTAAATTATTTGAAATCCTTTTAAATACTGCTGCATGTTGCAAAAGACCCTGGTTGCCCAGGAAGATTGTGGGGCAAAGTCAGTTTTAGCTACCAGTGTTAGCAAATGGACTAAAGAGAAAGTTATGTGCCTTGAAAGGGAGTAGTGTGCCAATAGTGATAAGGGAAATCTTGGACCACAGAAATTTTGGTAGGAGTATTGACTTTTTATCTTCATTTGTAGTGATTGTATAAAGTATATGTATAAAACTGTTGATTTTCATAATTTTTGTTTTTCTGTGATCACTTTGTGGTTTTTTGTCTCCACATAATTTTCATCACGAGCAATGTTTTTAAAATGTTTTCAAGTAGTCATTACATAGCTTTATCATGAAAAAATTCTTCTCGCCATTTGTATGCATTAAGATAATTTGAAATGAAAGCAGTAATGATAAGAAAGTAATCTTTATATATGCTTGCAAACAATTGGTCTGCTTCACTCAGGTTTGAAATTATGAAAAATACTCATGTAAACCCCTCCTTAACCATATTTTTGGCCCTTTCTTGTTAAGGTAAGGATATGATAAATATTATTGCTTTACTTTGAAATTTTGTTTTATAGGTTTCTGACTAAGATCATTATGCTCCTCATTTAAGATTCATTGTTATGTTTCATTGATAATTTTGCATAAAATGTTATTTTAGGTATTTATGATATACATTAACTAGTGTAAAAATTTTTATGAGAACTAGAGTAAAGATTTTTATTAAAAATTGCTATTGTCAAATTACTTCTTTTAAATGTCACAAATATAATTTTATTCTTCCTTAATTTAAAGTTCTTGCAGATTTTTTTATTCTTGAAGTAGTTAACTTCATAAGGTTCAATACTTACATTTTTCTTTCAGAAATTGTGAAAATGAATTTTAATAAAATTTCACCTGGCCACACCCATAATGGCCTGGTCAAAGTTTTACTATGTTTTTTCCTCCTTGAATCAGAGTATTTGAAATTCTAAGTATGAAAGTTATCTAGATATTTTATATTTCAGACATTTAATGTATTTTATGAAGGGACCATGGTTTTAATGCTTTGCATCATCATCAGGCAAAGTGTCCAAACCATGGAGGCTTAGTAAAATATTTCATGGTACAGGTAAAAGTTGCATCTTTCTATTCTCTATGGAGACTGAAAACTAATTAATGCCAGAAAGAATTGGTGGAACCAATATACAGCATATCTCTGCTGATCACATCTCTTGATTTGTGCTTGGGGGTTGGCTTGGTCTGGTTGACCTCTGGAACATTGGTTCTTGCTTCTTCAGCTTGTTTGGTGAGGATTGTGGCCTAAGTGTTGGATGATCAAATGGAGGCATCTCTTCATTCTTTTGTTACTTTGGCAACTGAGGCCTCTGTTTGTGGTCTTGTGCTTTCAGCTGTAACTGTGACAGCTGTGACTCTTACAACTTGACTTCCTGTCATTGATCTACCACTGTCAGAGATGGTTTGTGGTATGTTGCTCTTGACCTGCTGAGGAGTTTCTCTGCATGTTTTTGTTTGATCTGGCCACCAATTAAAACTTTGTATGGTGCTCTTCTATTCTTTTTCCCACCATGCTGGGACACCAACCTGGTTTGCATACATTTTGACCCATACTTTCTTCCTTTGGCTGAATGAATGTACTCTGGTGTTGATGTCTTGATAGACTACTTCTTTCCACTTCTCAATCTCCAAGTTTTCTAGGATCTGGTTTCAAGCAATCCAACCTTGTTGGAAGATGATATCCCTAGAACAATTTGGCTGGTACTTTGCCTGTTTTGGTATGACAACTGAAACTGTTGTAAGTCTTGATCCCTTGTATCATCCTGGAAGGAAATGAAACTTTACTTGAATGTTTACACAAGCTGCTCTCCTGGGAGGCCCCATCTCGGAAAACACTGGAGAAGAGATTCCCCAGGAGTGCCATGCTTCATAACAATCTTATGAATAAGGAAGTCCATCCCTAACCTGCTAAGGTGATGTATTAGGAACTGACCTACAACTTACTCATCATGTAGGATTGTCCACACACAATATGATGTGCCTTTTCCCATTGGAAGTACAAGGCAGATGGCCAATATGCTTTATCCCAAGCACCTCCAATGACTTTGCCACTGCTGGAGTAGTGTGAAGAAGGCCAGCAGGCTTCCCTGGTGATTGTTTGTACATCTAACACTTAGGGCAAGAGCTCACATAATCCTGAAGGTACATCCATAGGTCATCCCACTAAAATCTCTCCTTCACTTTCCCTAGAGTATTTTTAAAACCTAGGTGGCCTCCAGCACCTCCCCTATGGCACATGCCAAGGACTCTGAGTCAAAAGACTGAGGGACAGTTAGGTACAGTTGACAACCACGTTTGTTGCCCTTTCTGTAATGAACTTCATGTCAGCCCTTAACTGCAAAACTGTCTCACACATTCAAGTTCACTGATTACCAACACACCCACAAATTCTCTGAAGGAACCATAGTCTCTTCTTAGGCACAGGCAGGGTTTCTTGAGAGGGCATCTGCAACCATGTCAGTTTTCCCCTCTCTGTTTATGAACTTGATATCATACTCTCGGAGTACCATAACCCACCAGCCGAACTTCCCATTCAACTCCTTTCCTTGGAGCCATACCACTGAGGAATTGTCAGTTACCACTGTGAAAGCCCTACCATAAATGTAATGCTGTAACTTCTCCACAGCCCAAACATCAGCTTGGTATTGGAGCTCATTGCCATGATAGCAAGTCTCACAATTGCTAACCAACTGATGTAAGCCACAGTCCATTCCTTTTCCTCCAGATCCAGCATAAGAATTGCCCTCACAACTTGCATTGGTGTTAATGGCATATGGAAGATCTTCCTCAAAGTGCTGAAGAGTAGGTGCTGGAGAAGGGTCTCCTTTAGATGGCAAAACATCATCTGTCCTGGGTAGTGGATAAACGTCACATTTACTGACTGTTTTGAGATGATGGTAAGGGATGGCAAAAAATCTCATTTCCCTGGACTTCATTTTTACTAGAATGACCAGAGATGACCAGGGTCTAGTCGATGGTGTGATCCTATCATGCAGCATCAGCTCCACCTGCTAAGTGATCACATGGTGTTCTTCTGGTGAATCCTGTCTAGGAAGTTGATGTTTCATTTTACAATGCAGGAGTTCAATTGTCTTCTGAGGTCAGTCCTCAGCAATTGGCTACCAGGAGTGCAAAAACAGGCATCGTACTGCCTCAGTAATCTTAGCAACTCCATCAGTTGAACTTCAGTCATGTTCTTTCTGAGGTTCCACTGCTGCTTGTTAGTTTCAACAAGAGGGCACTCACACATAACTTTCTCATTCACTGAGCAACCTTGAAACAGGGGCCCTGTTACTTCATTATGGTATGCCAGGAGTAGTTTCTGCTCTAGGCAGAACCACAGTGGGTGTTCACTGACTTTCAAGACTGGCATGGAAACAAAATCATCCTTGGCATCTTGAACTGCAGTGGGACTAACTCACTCCCTTCCTGGGGAGGAGTTACCATACCTTTCTTAAACACCCATTTGCACTTAATTGGTTAACACTATCAGGAGGATCTACCAATACCTGTGCTTCATTTTTGAGTAAGCTGTCATACTCCTCCTGCATAGCTCTCTTCTATTTTACACTATCATTACAAGAATTGGCTTAACTAAAACTGCGTGGTTCTGAGTCATCACTTATGTCTTTCTCACCTAAGACAACATATAACTGATAATCATCAAAAGCTCTAGGTTGCCTGTCTCTTAATAGATACCTCCTCTGACCTTCCTCAACTATCCTTTCTACAGCTTCAGTAGACCCTTGATGTTTGGCATCTCATTCAGTTGAGGATTCTCTCAGAAATTCTTGTATCCTTTCCTGAGGGGGAACCACTGCGGGTAGGGGGATGGAGAATACTCCCACGGCATCCCGGCCTGTCGTAAGAGGTGACTGATTGGGCTTGGAGAAAACCCTGAAAACAAACCCCAAGAGCAGCAAGGGCTGAGCCCAGACAGTGACGTGGATCAGCTGTCTGTGTGTGGTCATGCCAGCTGACCAACGATCCACCCACGTGTTTGCCGTGCGTGGAGACCTGTAAGGAGGAGAAGGGTGTCCTGGAGGTTGAGTGCCAACCATTGGCACAACACACCTCTTCGGCCCCGGATTCGCTGTAAACGGGAGGCCAGGGAGTAGCTCACCCTGGTCAATCGGCTTCTGGTGGCTGGGGATATAATCCTTCCGAGTGTAGGGCAGATCTGTGCGAGCTGTCGGGATGCCCGTGTGCATTCTAGGGGGGGCTGATGGGGGGTGAAGTTTGGAGGAACTTCCATCTTTCTGTAGGTCCAGCCCTGTCTGCATAGTGGCATCCTTGGAGCTATGTCTCTCGGGTAGCCCTGGTGACCACATCGGTTTGCAATGTGGCGTCCCAGTTTGTGTGGCTCCGTGGTGGGTGGGGAGCTCAAGGGATGAAGTATTTAATGCTTCTTATAGAAAACTATCCTCCTCCACAAAAAACACCCCACCCAGAAATGGGAGGGGGAGAAAGAGTAAAGATGTGCTAAAAATACTTAGTAGTAAAATGAAGAAGGAATGAAGGTGATAATCTTACCAAGGTGTCCCCATTTTTAATACACAAAGTTTTGACTTATTCTATCCTGGGATCACTCGTGTCAGTCAAAAAGCTTAGGGATGGTACCTTGTTGATAAAACAAAGTGAGAAACTCCAGGCTCTCCATAAATTTCATGACATTCCTATTAGGGTTAAGGTCCACAGATCCCTAAACACCTGTTGAGGAGTAATATCTTCCTACGACCTTATGTGTGTCTCATAAGAAGAGATAACAAAGGAGATTGCATCGCAAGGTGTCATCTCCTGTCGTAAACTGAGTAAGAGACAGGATGGTGAATTAAAGAAAACAACATCTGTGGTACTTATGTTTGTACTAGAAAAACCTCCTGAAAAGGTATATGTAGGCTTTGAAGTATGTTCTGTGAGACCATTCATCCCCAGTCCTTTGCGCTGCTTTCAATGCAACCATTATGGGCATACTGCCCAGTCATGCAAGGGCAAGCCCACCTGCCCTAAGTGCGCAAAGGACAAGAACAATAGGGAACCATGCAGCAGCCCACCTCTATGTTGCAACTGTGGTGGAAATCACTCTGCATATGGTAGAGACTGCCCAAAGCTACAAGAGGAGAAAAAGATATGGAGATAATGATTACTCAGAAAGTGCCGTATATGGAAGCCAGAAAGAAATATAGAGCCATCATATGTCTGACTTTTTCTAGATCTTTTGCAGTGGTGGCTAATACGCCTTTATTAAAGTCAACTATGGCCTGCCAAACAGACACCTTGTCAGATAAGTCAAAAGAGACCCCCAAAAAAATAAAGTCAGAAAAAATACCGAAACCAAAAAGTGATGATGAGGCAAGAAACTCAACTAAAGATTCATGCCAGAAGAAAAAAAGTAACTTACCTCCTAAATCAGTGGGGAAGATGGAGATAGAAGGAAGAAGTATAACCCTTCCCTCTCCTGCCTCCATTGTATTGCATTCAACAGAGGATGAAATGGAGGAGGACGAGCTGGATGACGAGCAGCTGTGTCGTTTCCTCCACAACTGCAAAAAAGGAGGGAGGACAAAGCTAGCACGACAGCTAGCAAAGCAATTTACTTTAAATCATTGAAAAGGACTACTAGGTCTTTTCATTTGAAATTTTAACAACATTTTAGAAATCCTTTTATTTATTTTTTACACCTACTTTTTTAAATGCTTTTTATACAATGGAATTGTAATGGATTTTATAGACATAGAGAGGAGTTAGAGATTTTAATCAAAGATCATAATCCTGCTTGTTTCTTTTTGCAAGAAACTCATTTAAAAGAAAATGATCATGCTAGACTTCCTGGTTTTCATGTTTTTAGACGTGACGATGTCAGTGGCATTAGAGCCCAAGGTGGGGTGGCTGTGTTCATCAAGGAGACATTTTACACCTCATTGGTGAACCTTACAACCCCCCTACAGGCCATTGCTGTTACTATTTCCACTCCTGAGCCAATCACCTTTTGTAATATATACCTTCCAGAGTGGGCTCCAGTCAACAGGCTCAACATGGAAGAATTGGTCAGGCAACTGCCAAAGCCATTTGTGTTATTGGGCGATTTCAATGCCCATAACACTTTATGGTGTGATACAATGGCAGACAATAATGGCCGAGGGAGACTTTTAGAAAATCTTTTTAATGATTTTAACTTAATTTTAATAAATGACCATGAAAAAACACATTTTAACGCATTTAACGGAAAGTACTCTTCCATTGACTTAGTGATCTGTACGAGCACCATTGCTCCACTTTTTAGTATGTGTACACACAAAGACCTATGTGGTAGTGACCACTTTCCAATTTAAATAAAACATAATGCTTTTAATCTGACAAATTCTAATCAGAAGGATGCATGGGTTTTACGTAGAGCAGATTAGCCATAATTTAAATCCAAATTTAAGTTTGAATTTGTAGAATCACGTAGTGGATTACTAAATGTTGCTGAATTCACTGCAACTGTCATTGATGCAGCTAATCAGAGCATATCTAAAACCTCTGATAGAGCAAAGCGCAACCCTGTCCCCTGGTGGAATGAAGAGTGTACAGAGGCGATAAGAAAATAGAAAAAAGGCCCTACGCATATTTAGACTATATCCCACAAACAGAAATCTTTCAGCCTTCTGACAGCTTAGGGCAAAAGCTTGCCTTGTTATTAAAAATGCTAGGAGGACCTCCTGGAGGAAATATGTCTCAACAATTACACACACAACCCCAGTTGCAAAGGTTTGGAAGAAGTTTACAAAAATCTAAGGAAAACGTAAAACCCAATGGATACCCGGGATAGATAATTACGGCCAAGTTGTTACCTCTTCCAAGGCTATTGGGGAAGCTTTAGGCAGCCACTTTGCCAAAGCAAGCAGCTCTGCAGAATATACACCTTTACTCAATCAAAGGAAGCAGAGAATTGAAAGAGCCAGACTAGAAGTAGGGCACATCAGCTTTGCTGCTACATACAATGAGCCTTTTGCACCATGGGAGTTGAAATCTGCAATAGAGGTGAGAAAGAACACTTGCCCAGGAGCAGACCTAATTCACAATGCCTTCCTCAAAAATCTACCTGAGGGTGCTGAGGACTGTCTTCTTAAGACTTTGAATCAACTTTGGGCTGAAGGGGTCTTACCACAATCTTGGAAGGAGGCCATAATCGTTCCTATCCCTAAACCGGGAAAAGATAAGACTCTCCCAACCAGTTACCGCCCTATTTCACTGACCAGTTGCCTTTTTAAACTGATGGAAAGAATGGTGAATAGAAGACTTGTGTGGTGCCTTGAAAGCCGTAACCTCCTTTCAAATGTTCAATGCGGTTTTAGACGCAACAGATCAACCATGGATCACTTAGTCAGGATTGATAGTTTCATCCAGGAGGCTTTTATTTTACACCAGCATGTCATAGTAGTGTTTTTTGACATTAAGAAAGCATATGACAAAACTTGGTGGTACAGGATTTTATACATTTTGAAAGCTTGGGGTTTTAAAGGTAGACTGTTAGTATTTATTAGAAATTTTTTAGCAGATCGCACTTTTAGAGTAAGAGTGCAAAATATTTTATCACTGTTTTATTCAAAAAAATGGTATCCCACAGGGTTCCGTTTTGGGGGTGAAAACAGTGTGCATGCACTTTCATAGACGTTGGGGATTATTTCCCCAAACCTCCCTTAAACTTGGCAATTTCATTCTTTCATCTGTGGACTCCACACGTTTCCTTGGAATGACCCTGGGCAGAAGATGGAAATGGAGAAGCCACATAAGTATTTTAAAAGATTGATGCTTCAAAGTATTGAATATTTTGAGGTATCTGTGTAACTCAGCATGGGGTACAGACCGGAAGTCAATGCTTCTTATATACCGGGCATTAGTGCGATCTAAACTAGACTATGGGTCTATAATATATTCCTCGACCCGGAACANCATAAAAATATGACAAAATTCTGTTAAACATATTTTTGTTAGTTGTTGAAAATGAAAGTATGAATCATTAACATACATGAAAGGTAGCTATCAACATCAGCTGGTGTTGGTGGCCTAGGGTTTAACATTTTGGTATGTGTACTACAATGAAAGGTTAATTGTAAGAGTGGTGTTTTGGAATCAACATGTATGGAAGGAAGTAAAAATTAATGTTCCTTTTATATTGCATTCTTTGAATATTTTTTGTTAAAATCAGAGCTATCTAAAAAACCAATTATAGGTTTTGTGAGCACCAATATCTTCATTTTTAAATTTTTCCTATAATCAATTTTTTTCACTGGTTTTATTATAAATCAAAACATTTAATTTCTCGTAGAATGTTACACCATTTTATAAGGTCAGTTGTTGATTCTTTTTCTCTCACTGGGCATCAGATTGGTAGAGAATCAATCTAATTGTGAAGTAAATATAAAAATTGAAGATCTAATATTTCCTGACAAAAATATTCATTTTTATTTCAGATTGAAATTAGTGTTATTGCAAGATAACATGTTTTCCGAAGCATTCAAGTGCCCTGGATCATCAACAGTTTGTAGGTGAATGGAGTGATGATGCAAGTCAGACTATCCAATGAAGTGTTCATTTGGAAATAAGTGCCGAGAAATCAGTTGTTATGTTCAAAGGAAAGATGTGAGGTAATTCATTGTGACTCAAAGTGAAAGAATGCACTTGGAAGACATATCAACTATTGTGTGTAAGTAATGATCTGAACAGTGTGTCTGGTTGTTTTAGGGTTAAGCCTTTTAAATAAAATATGCATGCAGTGGTTCTTGTGAGTCATCACAAGAGAAATTTAGGAAGGATTGACTAACTTAAATTATTTGAAATCCTTTTAAATACTGCTGCATGTTGCAAAAGACCCTGGTTGCCCAGGAAGATTGTGGGGCAAAGTCAGTTTTAGCTACCAGTGTTAGCAAATGGACTAAAGAGAAAGTTATGTGCCTTGAAAGGGAGTAGTGTGCCAATAGTGATAAGGGAAATCTTGGACCACAGAAATTTTGGTAGGAGTATTGACTTTTTATCTTCATTTGTAGTGATTGTATAAAGTATATGTATAAAACTGTTGATTTTCATAATTTTTGTTTTTCTGTGATCACTTTGTGGTTTTTTGTCTCCACATAATTTTCATCACGAGCAATGTTTTTAAAATGTTTTCAAGTAGTCATTACATAGCTTTATCATGAAAAAATTCTTCTCGCCATTTGTATGCATTAAGATAATTTGAAATGAAAGCAGTAATGATAAGAAAGTAATCTTTATATATGCTTGCAAACAATTGGTCTGCTTCACTCAGGTTTGAAATTATGAAAAATACTCATGTAAACCCCTCCTTAACCATATTTTTGGCCCTTTCTTGTTAAGGTAAGGATATGATAAATATTATTGCTTTACTTTGAAATTTTGTTTTATAGGTTTCTGACTAAGATCATTATGCTCCTCATTTAAGATTCATTGTTATGTTTCATTGATAATTTTGCATAAAATGTTATTTTAGGTATTTATGATATACATTAACTAGTGTAAAAATTTTTATGAGAACTAGAGTAAAGATTTTTATTAAAAATTGCTATTGTCAAATTACTTCTTNCTTCATTTAGATTAACATCCATGTAGTGAGGGCTATTTTCAAATAATTTTAATTTTTTATTGGTATTGAAGCATATTTTTTCCCCTTGTCTCATATATTGTGGTCTGATTGAGTGGTTTTCACCTTATCAAGATTAGCACTGACGTAGCACATGAGTTCATACAAGTAAGTGGATGGATACGTTAGTGTGCCATTGTTTTTGAAGGCTTGCTTGCAAGATTATCTATACCCCAAATTGTTCATAATGCGTACTACTTTCTTTTTGTGTTTTAAATATTGCCTCCCAACCTGGGGTATTTCCCCAGAGAATGATGCCATGCTTCAAAACAGAGTGGAAATAGGCATGATATACTGTTAACCTTGGTGACAGACTGGTAACTACAGAAATGACTAGTCTATCTATCTGCCGAGTCTAAACCTGAGTATGGTTTGTTTTAATGTAGGTGCTCGGCAATCAGGTTAATACCGGTAATAATATTATAGGAAAAACTATCCCGAAAAATGTCACGTATAATAATGACTATGAGTTAGTTGTGAGGTGTCCTTAAATTAAATCAAATAGTATTTGTTAGACATTATGTATCGCTGTGTATACAATCTAAGTAAATATTTAGTATGTATTACTGGGAAAATATTTTATTAATTCCAGCAAATTTTTCGGTGTTTCGTCCTTAAATGTTTCGTCCCTATTGTATNGGAGTCCTGTGTGTACACAGCAGAACTTTATGCAATCAAAATTGCACTGGAGAGCATACAGTCCTATGATACTACATTCATGGTCTGCAGTGATTTAGTCAGTGCACTTCAGTCTCTGTCCATTTTCGACTCCTTAAATCCCATTGTTCAAGAGATTCAGGCCAATCTCGCTCTTTTGGAGGTAAGAGGAAATAACATACATTTTATCTGGGTATCTGGACATGTCAGTATAAAGGGGAATGAATTAGCTGACTCAGCAGCCAAGGAAGCCGTTGCCAAAGAAAATATAGATACTCCTCTACTAGCAATAAGGGATCTTTGAAACATTTTCCACCAAATAACCCTAAAATAATGGTATGATTCGTGGCTGACTGTTGAAAATAATAAGTTGGGTGAGATAAAATCCATCCCAAGACCTTGGCCTTCATCTATCAGGAGTAGTAGACAAGAAGAAGTAGTGATTACATGCCTAAGAATAGGGCATTGTGCTCTCACCCATTTGTACCTCTTCAGGAAAGAGAAAAATCCACCACGTTGTGATCACTGCAATACCCGTCTAATACCGTGGGAGATCTGCAATGAACTGATTTTCATTGAAGACAACATCTCTACCTTAATTATTTTCCTAGGATTTTCTGGATTAATTATTATATATCCCTTTGTTTCCTCACAATAACCAACAAATATCCGAGGTTTGCTTTTAGAGTCCCGCTTTGTCCTTACTTTGTCAAAAGCCTGGTTATAAGCCCTTCACCCAAATACCTTCAAGTGATTTAAAGTCATTTAATTTCCACTCCATTTCTCCTTTGGGGTGGACCCCATTACAGCTCTAGATGGTGCTCTATTCTTTAAGTACATGGCTGTGTTCATAGTCCCAGCCCAAAATTATGTGGTGTGGTAAGGGTCCTGCAACATACAGTGCATCTTTTCAGCAATTGTCCGATTTGCTTTTGCAGCCCATCATTCTGCTGAGGTGAGTTAGGTACAATTGTTTGATGAAAAATTCTCTAACTTTTGAAATATTTTGAAAACCTCTAATTCACATACTCCCTGCCATTGTCACTTCTAATGGACTTGATCTGCTTACCTGTTTGCTTCTTTGCAAAATCTTTGAATTCTTTGAAGTACTCAAAGACTTTATCTCTGGATCTCAAAAAGTATACAAATGTCTTCCTTGTGAAGTCATCAATGAAGGTAAGGAAGTATCTAGCTCCACGAAAGGATCTCTCAGACATTGGTCCACACAGGTCATTATGGATCAGCTCTAGCTTTTCTGATGCCCTTCCACCACCGGTTTTGCTGAAAGGCAGTCTTGTTTGCTTCACTAACACACAAGACTTACACAGTTTCTCATAGTCTGATCCTGTGAATTCAACACCTTTAGCCATGCCATTTTTCAATAAGTTCATTGACCTTATATTAAGGTGACCAAGATGTTTATGCCACATTTGAACAGAATAATCATTTTTTGCTGTACATACCATCTCTGTCATCTCCGTCTTATGCTCTGTGGGGTCTTCTACATTCAGTTTATACATCCCATTCACAGTCTGCTGTGGCAATTATTTCCCCATTAACTCTAAAATTATCCTTAAGGTATAATTGACATCTATTATCACTAAAATCACATTGATACCCTTGCAAGCAGATTTGCTTACAGGCAAAAGATTAGGTGATAAATTAGGAACATATAAAACATCAGAAATAATCCTTTCAGTATGATAACCCTTCAGTTTTACATGCACATTACCTTGACCTGTAGTTTTCGTCTGGTTGTTGATAGCCATAGCAATATTCATTGGCAGTGACTTCGCATTCGATCAACCAATTTTTATGCATAGTTGTATGCAAGGTTGCACCAGAATCCACATACCACCCACTTGATTCTACTTTAGCAGAGAAGGCAGAAAAAAGTGAAAAATTCATCTTTCCACCCACTCCTTTGCTTTACCCTTGGGAACATCTTCTTTCGTGGCCTTTGATTCATGTTAGAACTTCTTAAATCTACAGTTCTTACTTATGTGTCCAATTTTCTGACAATTGAAACATTTAACTTGAGGTCTTTTATAGGTTCTTGCCAATAATGCCTTTTTGGTATCTAGCCCTTTTGCATTCTCTAAGTTGCTGGTGATTTTTTACATTGCTGTTCATCCATCACCATTGGGTCATACTCCAATGTTAGTTAGTTGAGCATAATCACCCTGATGAATTTGTTTTCTAGAGGATGGCTTATATCTCTGATCTGTTGGGCTTGCAGCATCACTTCCATCACATACACTTGCATGCTGTTGTATTCTTCAAGTTTAACTGCAAACAACTTACATAGAAGCCCCAAGCATCTCATCAGCAGCCCCTTATCTTCATAGGCATTTTGGAAATTCTCCCATGCTTCCCTAGGCATCTTTGCATTTCTAACATGCGGTATGCAGGGAGGTTCCAACATGATTACTATCTTACATATGGCCTTCCTCTGCTTTGCCTTTTGTTTGGGATATCTGCCGGAACTGGGTCTTCTGGATCATCATTGGGTCTCTTAACATCCCATAAATTGTCATGATCAAGATACTTCTCCATCATCACACCTAAAACTATCCTCTTGGTTGGATGATTCATCAATTTTACTGTAACAAATTGTTTTAGCCAACTGATGATCTGAAATTTGTTTGCTGCTTTCATAGAGGGCCTAGTATCTTCACTTGGTTGTTGCTATTCAACTGAAGTGGTTCCAGTGTCTCACTTTCAGAAATACAATCGTCTACATAAAAATCTCTTAACAAGATATCAGCAGCCTTAGGATAGTTGTGTACTTCTTCTTGTGCTAGCTCTTGAAGACATCTCGCAGCTAAAAATGAATGAATGAATAAACACTTTATTAAGGTGAGGTTAGTCCAAGTTGGCCTCTCTTCTACCTGAACTCAATTGTAGATATATAAAGTTAAATTTAATATTTGAAGTTAAAGGAAAAAATACAACAACAACAATAAAAAAATTTGCATTTGTGGGAATAAATCTTCTCAACAGAAAGTTGAAGAATACAAAAACCCTACTGTGGTAGAAATCACCATGAAGAGGGGAAGTGAAAAAAAACCTGCAAAAAGACAGAGTTCTTAATGTAACAAGAACACAAATTAGTAAAAATAAAAGAAAACAAAAACTATGACCACCTTATAGTAAAGGTAACACAAGTATACAATACACCCTTACCTTTGGCCTCACTCATTCCAAAATCATCTAAAACCTGGTGGATGTCAGGTATCTGGTCAAGTACCACAGTTTGGGGGTTGGGTCTGCTGATTCTCCAGGAAATGAAGTTTGACAAAGGCCCCAGGTCCCTCACTTCAATTCTCTTTGCCAAATCACTCTTGTATGAGTCTATAGTCTCCCTTTTACCCCATACAGTGAAATCATCAGCATACTTGGCCATCAACATAGTTGACTAATTGGGGAATAGTAGAGGCAAGGGTCAGCAACGGATGATTTAAGTCCCATGTCATGCAAGATGGATTTCGATGCCTCATGCCACTCCTGACCAGACTGCTTTAACCCATACAGGCACTTGATTAACTTGCAGACAGTATTGCCTCTGCTTCCGACAACGTAATGATCTGGCTGCTCCATATTAATGATAAACATACACTTAATATTATTATTAAAATCAAAGACACAATTCATGAATATACATTGAATTAGCATATGAGGTTTACATATATCACATACATAGTCAAATTGGATGCCCAAATCTGAACTGTGGGTTTGTAGTAGAGCTCATGGCCATTAAACTGGAATTGGAATCTTCTCTGTACTCTGCAGCACCTATCTTAATCTGCTCTGACTCAATAAGTGCTCTGAGAGCCATTATGAAATATGAACCTGAATACCCACTTGTCCAAGATGTGCAAAATGCGTTAAGCAGACTACCAGTCAGGGTGGCTCATGTGGATTCCTGGACACATCAACATAGCAGGAAATAAGGCAGCAGACAAGGTAGCAAAAGATGCCATAGGAAAACCTGTGATAGACTTTAAAACAGTAGCCTCAGGAGATCTGAAGTCTCAGCTGAAAAGTATCATCTTAAAAGATTCGGAATGGCAATGGTCCTCCCCAGCTGGGAGTAAGTTGCGTGCAAGTAAGAAGGGTGTTAAACCTTGAGGCTCTACCATTAGAAAAAGGAGGAGGTAGTTTTAACTTGTTTGACGATTGGACATAGTGCACTAACGCACTCGTACCTGCTGGTGGCTGGGGAGCCGGGAGGCTCCTTTCAAGCATATGCCAGCTGGGTAGTTTGGGGCCACTGGAACTGTATTAGTCTTGCAGGGATAGTGGCTGCCGAGCTACATCCCTGAGGTAGCCCTGAGGCTGAAGTTCAGTATCCCCTTGTTGTGCTCCGTGGTGGGTGAGGAGCCTCAGGTATGAATTTTACACATACTTATGGATACAAATTTAAATACCCTATCAAAAAGGCAGCACACAGAGGATGATATGATTAATGAAGAGAACTGTAACAGTGACGAAAGGCTTTTTGTTATTACTAGCATAATAGAGGGAGCTTTAAAAAAAAATTAACACCTTTTTCCATAAATAGAATACTGAAATTCTTAGTCAGAGAGATAAGATCAGTTAAGGGCTCCCGGATAGCCAAGTGGGCAACGCATTCAACTTTAGTGAAAGCGGTCCTGGGTTCGATTCCCGGTGGGGGCCCTCGTGCGAAATGACCTAAGCTGTCGAAGCACTTTTAACAATACTACTACTACTACTAAGATCAGTTAAATTTCTATGTGATGGGTCATTGTCAGGGATGCTAAGCAGGCAGCAAAACTAAGGACAGGCACATTATTTCATGATGTGGCTGTAAAGGCTATAAATAATAAAAAAATTACCATTCTAGTGCTTCTTGATCTCAGCAAAGCTTTTTAATCTGTGGACATTGATCTACTATTAGCAAAACTGAAACTATTAAATCTCACGAGACCCGCCCTATCTTGGTTTGCGTCGTATCTCACTCACCGAACTCAAACCTGTTGTGTCAACGGTATATACTCCGCTATTAAAGACATATATCATGGCGTACCGCAAGGTTCAGTGCTTGGACCATTACTCTTCTCCATTTACTTACGCAATATTTCCACCAATCTCTCGTCTTCCTCTTATCATTTGTTCGCGGATGACTTACAAGTCTACGTTTCCACCGAACCTAAAAACATTTCTCTCGCCATTAATCAATTAAACTTAGACATTAGCCACCTCAGCTCTTGGCTAAAATCATTATCACTAGAAATCAATCCCA
>KZ308993.1:1488689-1521563 GCA_000376725.2 Ladona fulva
AAAATAAGCAATTTCTTTGACTTTTGATGGACATCCTCTCAGTGTTCTACTTGTCAATCTCTGCATTCTATTTGCTTTTCCTATAATGTCACTAATATGTTCTTTGAACGATAAACTACTGCTGAGTGTAACTCCTAGGTATTTATTATGGCGCACAAACTCTAGTGGGTATGATAAATGGTATTTGGTGTTGATACACGCCCTGCCATACGCCAATCGGCGGCTCGCGGGGTAAAATTCTAAAAATATGTATTTGGAAAATCTATTTTACAAGAACAGAATGAATGAAAAAACAAACACTAAAGCCAGGTAATTTATACCACAATTTTGGAGAATCCTTCAAATGATTTTTTAACCAAATAATCTCATACTTGGGAAACTTCGTCGAAATTTTGCGATAGAGGTAACGATTAAATAGAGAAGGAAATGACAAAATAGTTAAATATAGTTGGTTTTATCGATTACCCATGTTAGCGACATAGAATTTCATAGAAAAGCATCAAATACATGAAATAATAGAGCCAAAGTCAAGGTACGACAAAAAATATTATTTCGTTAAATTTTAGGTGAATATTCATCCCGAAAGCAGCTTAAAAAGCAAAAATATCAGCGTTGACGCTCACATTTACATCCTAACATAGTCAATGGTTACAGTCCCTTGAAATCGGCTCCTGGACTGGAGCCGCTGGATCTTGATCAGGGATATGACGGAGGTGATTTTATCGGAGTCGGAGGTTTCATTCCGACCTCTGTGGGAGTCGGAGGTATATCGGAGTCAGAGTCGGGGGTGACAGAATTACGTTAGGAAAGTATAACATTTGCTTAAAACAATCTTTATTTGCAAAATGAGAAAAAGAAATTTTTGAATTATTACAAAAGTTACTGAAACTGAAAAAAACTAGTGAATGTTTGTATCTGTAGGACAAATTTACAAACTAATAGTCAAAATTTATAGTTGATAAATTATATTTGATAAACAGTAATTTGGATGCTTTTTCGCCATCCAGTCTATTTCTTAAATGGTTGTTAATCAAACCAGCTCCACTGAACAGCTGTTAGCTAGGAACGATCCCTGATGGAGCCGACAAAAAATGACCCATGATTGGCTTGCATACCTTGTATTTATTATTTTCTTTTCATCACATCAATGGATCTTCTCTCCAATTGAGACGTTTCTCTTTATTGTAATCATTTAAGGGCGCCTCCCAAATTTTAAATTTGCCACCTACAGCAGACTCAGTTCCATGAATGTCCTCCTCTTCACCGTCCTGTAGAATATTGGCCAGATGAGATTGGACGCTGACCAACCTATTTTGATGGTTCCGAGACTGGGAACTAGTGGTTGGCTCATCTTCGTTTGTATTTGATTCAATTTTAAATCTTTTATTTAATGGAGAATCGCAATCCTCAAGTTCAGTTGATTCAAACTTATCTAGCCAATTCATCAACTGAGATTCCACCTGCTCCTTCACAGCTTCGTTGAAAAACTTCAGTTTATAACGCAGGTCTAAGTATTTTGCAAGAGCAAATAAATTGTTTGTGTGTAGCTCAACAAATCTTGAAATTAGGTCTTCAATTAAATTTGCAATCATCTTTTTCATATAACCAGTAACATTCGGTTCAGTATTTGAATCTGGAGGTTCTGTTTGAGCACATGAATCAATGGAATTACAGAGGAAATACTGGCTTTGCTGTCACTCATACTCCTTGTGACTTCTTCAAATGGTAGCAACACTGCCACCAATTGATCGAGGTGTAACCAATCTTCTGATGAAAGTTGCAGAATACTGTGCTTGCTAGCATATAAGCATATGGATTCTTTGACTGTAATCAGACGTTCTATCATATAAAACGTGCCGTTCCACCTAAAAATATATAAAAACAGAAGGTTAGAAGAGAGAGCTAATAATTTAGAAATATAAAAAGTGAAAACCAAGACGATAATTTTTAGTGGAAAATAGGATACCTTGTGCTGCAATCCTGTACTATGCCTAGAGGATGCTGGTTAAGTTGATCTTCTTGAATTTTATGCAAAGCAGACTTTGCAATGAGAGAGTGGCTAAAATGTGTTGCTATCTTCTTGCATTTAGCTATTAAGGCTGCGGTGTTTTCGTGTCTACTCAAAACACTTCGGACACAGAGCTATAGTTGATGTACAGTGCAACTCACATCGAGAATGGTAGCAAACTGCATTGCTCGCACCATATTTGACCCACTATCACGAATAAAGCAGTGAATTTTGTTGTCTTCTATTTCCCACTCATGTAGCATCTCCTTAATTTCTTCACAGATTAGGTCTCCAATGTGACGTTCATTGAGGGGTTGACATTTTAATACAATTTTGATACGTTAGTAGTCAACCGTTATTCCGTGTGCTGTCAAACTTATTAATGAAACATAAGCACTTGGCTCAGACCAAATATCCGTGGTAAATTACAAATTCCGATGGTATTTATCAATGCCGAATTTCATTTACTTCGAAGTTTTAACTCCGTTAAAGCTCTGGTTTGATAGTATCGGAACCGGAGTCGGATCCGGAGGTGAATTTGAACCGGAGTTTCCGACCTTTCGGATTCGGAGTCGAAGCTCCGTTACATCCCTACCGTGCAGTAGCTTTATTGCTGATACGGTTCACAGGAATAGGTTTCGTATAATGGAGATATAAAGGGGTATAAAAAAGGATTTTAATTGTTATTTTAAGGTCTTACAATTCAAAAGAGAAATAACTTACACAATCCACCGAACTTGTACACTACAGACTTGTATCCCAAGAAAACTTTCTTCATTACATAATACTTATTTATACAGTGTTAGAAATTATAAAAAAGGATTCCGATATTTTTCAATGATGTACTCCAGTGACCCGGAGAACTATACTGGCAGGAGGTCTAGCCTCCTTGTAGGGACACCCAAGCCAGGCAGGTCGAAGGGTAGGAGTATGACAAGGAGTGGTCCAAAATAGGGTAGATGGGGCTCTATAGCCTGGGAAGGCAACCCAACTAGGAGAAGGTAAACTCTGATATCAAAACTCCCTGGAAGGTAGGGTAAAAATGCCTTGGAGAGTGGCAACCTCATCGAAAAATCAGCCTATATGAGTCAGATTCGTGGATCACGACCTATGCTAGGGCATACCTCACAAGCGACAATCTTGGGACTTTCGATCCTGGGAGTAATATGAGAGATGGACTACCAGGATCAAGGAATGGGCAAAGGAAAAGAGCAAGATGGAAAGATATCAAGATTGGAACTGTGAACATATTGTCCTTGTCGGGAAAAGTAGAGGAGCTGATAGATTTTATGGAGGAGAAGAAAATAGAAATTTTTGGACTGAGTGAGACTAAATGGTGTGGTGGAGGAAAAAAATTTTGAGACTGGGATATCGATTAATATGGAGTGGAGGCAGAGAGAAGAAGAATGGAGTTGCTGTGATCATCAGTGAAAGAATGTGGGTAATGGTAGTGGAAGTGGTACAAGTAAATGATAAAATACTAAAGCTGAAGTTGAGATTGGGAGATAAGTACCAGAAAATCCTGCAGGTATATGCATTTACATTTAAGCCCTGCAAACTGCCAATGGCACGTGGCAGGGGGTGTAAAACACCTATATCCCTATCTAACTTGGAAAGCTATTAGCTTCTCTAATACTTCTCGGGGAAAATGACCAGAAAGAAAGAAATGACCACCAATTCCAGAGAGGGAGATCAACCATTGACCTCATATTTTCAATCAGGCAAAAAATGGAAAGAAGCTGGGAGTGGAAAGAAGATTTGGCAGCAGTGTTTATAGACATTGAGAAGGTGCATGATAGCATTCCGAGGAATATAGTTTGGGAGGTTCTAGAAAAGAATAAGGTAGAAAAGAAAATAATCCATGTGATTAAAGCTATGTACAAGGATTGCCAAAGTTATGTAAAAACTTGTTTGGGAAGGTTCGATTGGTTTCCCATAGAATTAAGGTAGTGTTCTCTCTCTGTTCTTATTTATATTGGTAATGGATGAGGTTATTAGAGACATTAAGGAGAAAGTAGGAGGTGATTTGAACTCTGCCTTGTTTGCTGATGATTTGGTGGTTTGGGGAAATGATGTTGGGGAGCTGCAGACTAAAATCAATATCTGGAATGAAACAATTGAAAAATACGGAATGAAGATAAATATAGAAAAGAGTAAGGTATTGGTGGTGACAAGAGATCCTTTGAGAAGAAAGGAAAAAATTGAATTGAAGAAAGGGAAAAATTGAATTGAATGGGCAGCAGCTGGAGGTTGTAAGAAATTTCATATACTTGGGAAGTGAGTTGTCAGAGGATATGATAATAAACGCAAAGATTGTACATAGATTAGGAGAAGCCAATGGATTTTATCAAAGCGTGCAAGGCATGCTTTGGAGAAAAGAAGTCCCAATCAAATGCAAGATGCTAATGTTTAGTACATATCTGGTGCCTATCCTGACATATGCTTGCAGTACGTGGACAATGACAGGCCGAGAAGAGAGTAGAATCCAAGCAATGGAAATGAAATTCTCAAGGAGCAGCCTGAGAAAAACAAGGAGAGACAAGATCAGGAACGTAAGAATCAGAGAAATCTTGGGTATAGAAAGGCTCCAAATACAGATTGAGAAAATGAGATTGAAATGATTTGGCCATATGAAGAGAATGGATGAATGGCAACTTCCAAGAAGGATATTTGAAGAGAAGAATAAAAGAAAAAGACCAATGGGGAGACCAAGAGGAAGGTGGAAGGACATGATTATGAAAGACATAAGTAAAAGAGTGGAAGATGTAGATAAAGTGTGGGATGAGATGTGGTGGGATGATAGAACGAGATGGCAGTCACTGGTCCACAAACACCCTACCCTGGCAGAGTTGGGATGAAAGGGGAAAGGATGATGATGAATGGGTTTCCATGCTGGTGGAAGTTGGAAACTGTCGTCTTGGTTGATATTGTTTTCTGCTGGTCTGATTTCAATGGACTCTTTGATGATTCTGTCCCAAAATTTATCTGTTTTTGACAGAATTTTGGATTCCTTGAATTTTATGCTGTGGCCACTTTTGATGCAATGCTCAGTGATCGCAAAAAGGTTAGGCAAAAATGGCATTGATGTTCCTTCAATCTTGTTTCCATGGTTCCTCCTGACTGACTAATGTAGACTCATCCACACTCGCATGGCACCTCGTATACCCCAACCCGTCATTTTCATCTGCGTCGCTGGAGTCTTGCTTCTTTCATCCTTAATGTCCTGGTGGTAACTCCTTCGTCTTGGATGGTAGGATGTTCCTCTTCTACTCTCGTATATACTGTCTTCAAGTGTCCTACTTGCCCACATGTGTCGTAGGTGTACTTCTTAAATCTGCAATTGCTGCTTCACTGTCCTTCTCGGCCGCAGCAATAACCACCTGCCTTTGGATGTACCTGGATTTGATTTCTCTGTCCTTCCGATCCACCTGTCTGGACCCTGAACACTTGCATAACATTATCGCTGGCCTAGGAATGGTTATTTCCTCCTTCCATGGCGTTTGCCACATGTTGAGAGGCTTTCTTGTGCGCAAATGCTATTTCAACCGCCTTCTCGAATTTTAAGGACTCGTCCCCCAAATACAGGAATTTCACAGTTGCAGAATTCCTCAGCCCTAGCACAAACTGATCCCTTAAGGCCCAAAAAGGAACCAAATTTACAGTAGCATGAATATTTCCTCAATCCCGCCACAAATTCGAGCACGGATTTCCTTTGCTACCTTTGTTGAATCTGTGTTGTTCAGCTATGACTAAACACTTGGGTGCATAGTGAGCCCTTAAAAATGTCAGGAGTTGGACATAACTGCATTCTGCCAGTTTCTTTGGCTCACACAAATCCCTCAACACCTTGTAGGTCTCTTTACCCAATGAAGACAGCAAGATTGCTTTCTTTTTCACTTTGTGAGCGGTCTCTAAGCCTAATTCATTAACTACGAAATACTGTTCTAATCAGTGGCGTAGCGTGCACCATCACCACCCGGGGCGGAATCATAATTTGCCACCCTTGTGACGTCATAAAAATAATGATGTTGGTGGAAAAAAGGAATCATATGAAAGAGCGAAAAATATTTATTTCAAAACCAAAATAGTATACTTAAGTTTAAAATTTGACTTTTCGGAACTTACGCCCCGTACATCACAAGACGTTTAACTTTGGTACAAGGGGGGTGGAATACTCGTACATTGTCTGAGAGAAAACTGGTGGTGTGCGGTGTAATCTTCGTCGAACTTAGAGTACACCTTGGATACCATGTTGTCCCAATTACGTTTAATAATCGTGCGAAACTACACGAGCGCCAAAATCTCCCGCTAGATGGCACTAGTAGTACTCAGCCACCGCTAGTTTCCTAAACTACCATGAGAAGGCAGCACTGTCGACTACGGCAGGCGGAGGGATAGTAATTGTTTGATTTTTGTTGATATTTAAAATGAGACCATTAGCACTGAACCAGTCTTTGGCTATACCTAACAAAGTCTCTGATTCAGAATGAGATTTGTGAAGGACCTTATTATGATGAACTAGTGTAGTATCATCTGCATACTGGATAGTTGTACAAGGTGTACAGAATTACAAGTCGTTGACTGCAACAAGAAATAATAAAGGTCCAAGCACTGAACCTTGAGGAACGCCAAATACAACTTCTCTCTTCAGAGATTTATGACAATTTGAAATTACTATTTGGTGCCTGTTGAGCAAATAAGACTCCATTAATTTTAACAAGTTGCCCCTTAATCCATAAAAATGTAATTTAAATAAAATTATTTCATGGGAAACACAGTCAAAGGCCTTACTTAGATCACATAAGATAGCTGAAGTGTTTTCCCTTCTTTCAAAGGCTTGATGAATTACTTCAACTAGGGATTCTATTGCATGAGAGGTAGACCTACCCTTGCGAAATCCATACTGAGAGGATGCAAATAGGTTGTTACTTTCAAAATATTCATATAACTGATTAAACATAATGGTTTCAAAAACTTTAGATATGACTGGGAGAATGGAGATAGGTCTATAGTTAAGAGGATCCTCTCTTGAACCTTTTTTATGGATGGGTATAATTCTAGCAACCTTGAGGTGGTCAGGAAAAATTCCAGACCTCAGTGAATCATTGATGAGATGAGATAGTGGCACTGCAATCAAGCCCAAAACAGACTTAAGCAGATAGGGTGTCAATTCAAAGATGTCTTTGCAGTTGGAATTGGCCATTCTTGAGACAATATTGATAACGTCAACTGGAGAAATAGGCTTCCAGGAAAAGTTGGCTGCAACTCGTCCATAGTAGGATATGTAGTCTTTATAGTTGTACATAGATTGAGGAATATTATTGATAAGAGATTCAACAGAATCCAGAAAGCTGTTGTTAAATTCATCAGCACTAATGCTAGGATATTTAAGTGGTTTGTTCTGACAAGTTTCCTCTTTTATAATTGCCCAAGCTGCTTTACATTTGTTGTGGGAGTTGTTTATGTAAGATTCAATGGAACTCCTTTTAGCATCTTGTAGACATTTTTTATAGTGCTTTTTACACTGTAAATAGTTATCTTTGGTGAGTGAATTCCTGCTACTTTTATAAGTATGATACAAATTAAATAATTCACTTTTTATGGAGAAAAGCTCAGATGTAAACCAATTGCTGGTTATGGGTCTTCTTTTGTTAGTAGTTACTCTGATGTATCTAGTTTTAGAGCTATGATGAACAGCCTCTTGCAGAAATTCAATGAATTCATCAAAAGAGTCATAATGTTTATCATTGATTCCATTAGCAGTAAGGATTTTTTTCAGAAGAAATCTAAAATTGTCAATTTCTAATGAAGTGATGCATTTATAAGGACAAAGCACTTCATCAGACTTTTTAATATCAAAACTATTGTAAGAAATACTGGCAACCAAGGCAGAATGGTCAGAAATGCAAGGGTCAAAGACTGATGTCCTATAGAGCCATTTGTCTAAATTTAAGAAAATATTATCCAAGCAGGCTTCAGATCTGGTTGGATTTTCATTTGAATGATAAAGATTGAATGAAAGAAAGAGGTTTTTGAAGGATAACACATCTGGTGAAGACATACGAATATCCAAGTTGAAATCGCCACAGAGAACAAGTTTAGACTTACCTAAATTAAAGCTACGTTTGTTAAATAGGTAGAGTAGTAAATTTTCCAGGCAATTTAGGAAAATATTAATATCTCCAGTTGGAGAGCGATACACAGACAAAACAATTAGGGAAAACATCGGAAATATAGCTGCACAGATCTCACAGTGCAACTCAACACAAAATTCACTCACATCAATCTCTTCAAAGTGAAGACCTTCTTTAGCGTATATTGCAACACCACCGTTTTTTGATATGTTACGGCAGAATATGCTGGCTAGCTTATAGTTGATTAACCCGTAGTATGAGAATTCACTAACAGATAACCAGTGTTCACAGAGACACAGAATGTGTAAATTATCAGAGTTAAGCAGCATTTCAATTTCACTTATTTTGTTGCGAATGCATTGCACATTTAAATGTAATATCCTTAAACTTTGAGTACACAAATCCCAGTCACTACTATTGAGCATCTCTGGGAGTGATGTTTCACCTGATTTCTTCTTAGGGTGAGGGTTATTCGGTCCTAGTCATTGAGATTTTGGGCAGGAAATTCCATTTTTGGCACGGGTAATAATGCTATTCTGTTCACTGCAGTCGGGAACCGCGGATGGAATTTTTGCAAGGCTGGTCCCTATTTCGGTGGCACACATCCTTGATTGGTTATCATTTACTGTATTTATAAAAATGAATTTGTTGACCGAAACATTAATAGGCCAGAAATCAGGGTCATAGAGTGTGTTCGCGTGTTTTGCGTTTGCCCAAACACGGAAAGACGCATAATCACGTTTGGTCTCCAGTTGAATAACTTCAACACTGTCATGAATTTTGCCCAATATATAACTTTCTAAGTCATTTCTTTTGGTATCCTTACTAAAGCGCCAAACATGTAAGTGAACTTTTTTGGGGATTCCGGAAAGCCCAGTATCAGAGGTTTTGGTACCAATGATAACATTACGGCGTGTTCGCTTGCGGGTAACCGTTTTCCATAAGTTGACTTCACCGAGAGACTGATTCACCTCTGAGTTATTAGCTAAGGAAGTAGGAGTTAAATCACCCGAAGCTCAAGGGTTAGAAGATCTAATGCACAGGCACGATCCAACGAACATTTCAGACAGGACCAGTGGATTGATTCGGATTCCTTAAGGATTTTATAAGACATTTCGTTTAAGTTGGAACACTTAAAATGAAAAGTTAGCTTGCAAAATGCGCAGATAACAATTTTATCACTGTTTAGAAAGTACATCTCGCAGGAGCTACAATCATGAGAAACATGTGCTGCCGCCATCTTGAATCCTCATCCTAGAAATAATTCAATGTAGTCTGGAAAAAAGTATTAACTGTTTCATAGAATGTCTCAGATACTGATTCACCTTCATCTTCAAGTGATTCAACCATCATTGACACCTTTGTTCCAACAAACTTGGCTTCTTGTCTTTCTACCACCTGGTTTCTCTAATCGGCCAGGATAACAGCTATTTCCATTAAAGATATATTCTTCTTTTCAATTTTAAGAACAGTGTCATTAAATAGTTTCAATTGAATCACTAAAAAGTGTAGCCATAATTCGGCTGTAGAATTAAAAAAAAACTCCTAATGACAACTGGGCATGCATTTTCAGACAGAAAATAGGAACGTAAGCCAGGATATATGTCAAGTATTCTTTTGATTGCTGGTAGTAATGCTAACCAACGTGTACTGCTATATCCAAGCAGTTTCTTATATTCCATTTGAGCAAACAAACAAAATTCTTTTAATTTTTCCACTCGAGTAGTATAAATATAAAAATGTTTATATATCTTCACAACCATTGCCTCAACATCATAAGGGAGCTGATCAACTGAGCAGTGTTGTGAATGATGTGAGCTACACACCCTATTCCTATTACATCTGATCCAACATCTTCCTTAAATAAATGTAAGGCATTGTTTTTACCACCTTGCTTTGACTTGCCCATCATGCTATTTCTGTTGTCTGAACCAATGGCAATAACTTTATGTTTTAAGTGATTCTGATCAAGAACTTCTTTCAAATAATTAGAGATCAATTTTGCAGTTTCTCCTGGAAGCTCCTTAAATTCTAAGAGCTTGATTTTAACCCCTTCGTATGGCATAAAATATTTCACCATAACTGGAACCAATTTTAAATCATGATGGTTTCTGTGGATAACGACATAAAGTTACATTCATTCAAATCAGCTTCAACTTCCTCTTCCATAAATGGATAAAGAACATTTAAAACTATTGCCTCAGTTTTTGTACGGGCACAGCTGAATCTTTTTTCATACATGGCTTTAATAAGTCGAGATGTCCATAGACCTGAAGAACACACGCAGTTCCGCCACTCGTTAAGTAAGCGGTTCTCGAGGGGACCACTGGATTACATTATAAACAGTACAACTGATAAAGTATCTTTTTTACAGTAACAACAAAGGTTAAAAAAACACTGCGTTAAATAACATACCACAATCACGCACTTTAGATGTATCATCTACCAGTGCTACTTTGGTAATTCATACAGATTTAATGTTTTTATGGGTTAAAATGTACATACATACATACAAACGACTTTAATAGGCGAAATTGAGACAAAAAATGTAGATGTTTAACAAAAAAGGCCTTTTAAGCCAATTTCAAATACATAACCACAAAAAATGTTTAAACGTGAATTGAGAACAATAAAAAAGTACAAGAAAATGACAGACAATTTTGTTGAAAAACTCAACAAGGAGTGACCAGGAGGACATTTAGGAATAAACCAATTAAATTATATTGATCCAGAAAGGGGAAGCTACACTTATATTATAGAAGGAAATTGGAATTGAATAAATTTTTCTGTTCCGCGAAAATGAACTAAAGGATTGGTAGGCTTACGACTTGTTCGGATTAAAAGATAACATTCTGATAACTTTTGCTGAAAATTATTCAATGCCCCTCGGTGTGGGTGTTCTCCACGTGGTGAGGGGGGGACACAGGGAGGGCTCTCATGCTTCATCATATCTTTTCTCATCATCAATCACCCCCATGATTTTCTTCTTTTCATGTCTTGCTGGCCCTCTCTGTGTGCGGAACGCCAACCCATGCGTTTGCCGTGCATGGCAACCCGTGTCGGAGGGAAAGGGGATCCTGATGGCTGAGGGGACCTCCCTTTGGGGGGAGGTATCCCCAACACTCCCCTTCGGCCCCTGCCTCTCCTAGACGGGCGGCCGGGAACTAACCCACTCCCGGTCAATAGACTGCTGGCTGCTGGGGAGCCGGGAGGCTCCTTTCGAGCGTACGCCAGTGGGGTAGTGTAGGACCATTGGAGCTGCATTGATCTTGCGTAGACAGTGGTTGCTGCGCTATATCCTCGAGGTAGCTCTGGCGCTGAAGTTCAGCGTCCCCCTGTTGGGCTCCATGGTGGGCGGGGAGCCTCGAGGATGAAGGATATCCTTTCTTATGGACGAAAATAATCCTACCCTCAAAAGACAGCGTTTTGATGCAGAAAATGAAAACGGTAATGGTGACGAAAGATACTTTGTCATTTCAAGTATAAGTGAAGGAGCATTGCGTAAACTCTCTTCCCTTTGCACTGCATAAGGTGTTGAAATACATGGTTGAAGAGGTGGTCTCTGCAAAACGCCTACGGGATGGTTCCCTATTAGTTGAAGTTAAGGATAAGAAACAGGCAAACAAACTGAAGACAGCAACCATGTTCCATGATGTGTCCGTGAAAGTTGAGGCCCACAGAACATTAAATTACGTACAGGGAGTCATTTTCAGTTATGACCTTCTGTCAACACCAGAGGAAGAAATCCTACACGAGCTGAGGGACCAGGGAGTTGTTGGGGTACAATGAATAAGATCCCGTCGTGATGGTACCCTAGTGGCAACCCCAAACCTCATTATTAAATTTGGAAAACCTGAGCTTCCTAGCAAAATCACTTCAGGATACCTATCATTACTTGTGAGGACTTATATTCCAAATCCCATGAGGTGTTTTAAATGTCATAAATTGGCCATACCTCGGTTCGATGCACAGAAGCAGAGAGGTGTGGCCACTGTGGGCAGAAAAAACATGAAGATCTCTGCTCTACTCCCATTAAGTGCCTGAACTGCAGTGGAGAGCACCCTGTCTGGTCCCCTATGTGCCCCATATTCAAAGAAGAGAAGGCCATCCAGGAAATAAGGACTATGAAGAAAGTATCATACACAGAAGCAAAAAGAGAGGTAAAAATAACATCACCGAAAACAAAAGGTCCTTCATATGCCTCAGTAGCTGCCAAGGTGGTGGAGACAAAGGAAATGGGTACCCAGACCCACCTTCCTCCTGTCTGTTCTCCTTGCAAAAGCATATTGACATCCCTTGACTCAAAGCCAAAGACAATAGCAGATCAGGCAAATGCAATAGGAAGAAACAAATACAAGGAAGAAGCACAGAAAAACAAAGAAGGAGAGAGAAAAGAAATCAATCAAAAAAAAAACACCTGTTTCCTCCGAGCCAACAAGGAAACTTAAATTATCACCTCCAGATAGGGCTCCTGACTCCTGTATGGAGGAGGATGGTAGTCTGTCCGAGACATATCCAAAAGGCTCTTTTAGAGCGCAGAAAAGGGAGGATAAATAGATGAAAGGACTTTCCTTTCAGAATAATATATAGATCTATATTTATTTATTTATTTACGTATTGATTTTAAAAATAAATTTTATCCTCCAATAGAATTTTAGAAACCCTATTATTTATTTATTTATTTTATTCACCAATTCTTTTAATGTTATTTATACAGTGGAACTGTAATGGATTTTATAAACATAGAGAGGAGTTGGAGATTTTAATCAAAGATCACAATCCTGCTTGTTTCTTCTTACAAGAAACACATTTTAAAGAAAATGATCATCCTAGACTTGCTGGTTTTAATGTTTTTAGACGTGACGATGTCAGTGGCATTAGAGCCCAAGGTGGGGTGGCTGTCTTCATCAAGGAGACATTTTACACCTCATTGGTGAACCTTACAACCCCCCTACAGGCCATAGCTGTTACTATTTCCACTCCTGAGCCAATCACCTTTTGTAATATATACCTTCCAGAGTGGGCTCCAGTCAACAGGCTCAACATGGAAGAATTGGTCAGGCAACTGCCAAAGCCATTTGTGTTATTGGGCGATTTCAATGCCCATAACACTTTATGGTGTGATACAATGGCAGACAATAATGGCCGAGGGAGACTTTTAGAAAATCTTTTTAATGATTTTAACTTAATTTTAATAAATGACCATGAAAAAACACATTTTAACGCTTTTAACGGAAAGTACTCTTCCATTGACTTAGTGATCTGTACGAGCACCATTGCTCCACTTTTTAGTATGTGTACACACAAAGACCTATGTGGTAGTGACCACTTTCCAATTTTAATAAAACATAATGCTTTTAATGCTACTAATTCTAATCAGAAAGATGTTTGGATTTTACGTAGAGCAGATTGGCCATCATTTAAATCTAATTTCAATTTTGAATTTATTGATACACGTGGTGGATTACAAAATGTTGCTGAATTTACTGCAGCTGTCATTGATGCAGCTAGTAAGAGTGTACCAAAAACCTCTGGTAGAGCACAGCACAACCCTGTCCCCTGGTGGAACGAAGAGTGTGCAGAGGCCATACGAAAACGGAAAAGGGCACTACGTATATTTAAACAATATCCCACAAGTTCAAATCTTTCAGCCTTCCGACGGCTTAGGGCAAAAGCTCGTCTCATTATTAAAAATGCAAAGAGGACCTCCTGGAGGAAATATGTTTCAGCAATTACCCACAGAACCCCAGTTGCAGAGGTTTGGAACAAGGTGACTAAAATCTCAGGTAAGCACAGAATACAATATATCACAGGAATAGATATTAATGGCCAAGTTGCCACCTCTCCCAAGGCTATTGGGGAAGCCTTAGGCAGCCACTTTGCCAAAGCAAGTAGCACTGTCGAGTATTCACCAGTATTCATTCAAAGGAAGGAGAAAATTGAAAGAGCCAAATTAGAAATAGGCCACATCAGCTTCGCTGCCACATACAATGAGCCTTTTACACCATGGGAGTTGAAATCAGCAATAGAGGCGGGAAAGAACACTTGCCCTGGAGCAGACCTAATACATAATGCCTTCCTCAAAAATCTACCTGAGGGTGCTGAGGACAGTCTTCTTAAGACTCTTAATCAACTGTGGGCTGAAGGGGTCTTACCACAATCTTGGAAGGAGGCCATAATCATTCCTATTCCTAAACCGGGAAAAGATAAGACTCTCCCATCCAGTTACCGCCCTATTTCACTAACCAGTTGCGTTTGTAAACTGATGGAAAGAATGGTGAATAAAAGACTAGTGTGGTGCCTTGAAAGCCGTAACCTTCTTTCAAATGTTCAATGTGGTTTCAGACGCAATAGATCAACCATGGACCACTTAGTTAGGATTGATAATTTCATCCAGGAGGCTTTTATTTTACACCAGCATGTCATAGGAGTGTTTTTTGATGTTAAGAATGCATATGACAAAACTTGGCGGCACAGGATTTTATGTATTTTGAAATCTTGGGGTTTTAAAGGTAGACTACTAACATTTATTAGAAATTTTTTAACAGACCGCACTTTTAGAGTGAGAGTGGGAAATATTTTATCACAGGGCCATTCCATGTCAAGTGGACCAATTTTAAAGAAATGCCCCACTCGACCATCACCGATTTCAATGAAATTTCGTGTGAATGTAACGTCATATCTTCTATGAACATGTCCCAAGTTTTACATTCATCGATGAAATATTTGCTGAGATATAGTCATATGTTTGACCTCCTACCGCAGCCTTCTGTAGTTAGACATCGATTTTTAGCAGGTTTGAGACACGTTATCTCACGAAGTATTCCGTTGAGCAAAACAAAACTTGGTATTCGTATACAATCTATGTTGCTCTATTACACTAAATAATAACAAATCTTTTATGAGCGGAATCTGCGAAGAAAAGTTGAAGCAAAATCGGCACAAAAAATTATGGCTCGAAAAAAAGTTAAAGTTTGGCATTTTATATCTTTTGAACTAAACATACAATAAACACAAAACTTTGAGCTTTATAACTACTGTATACAAAGTGTTGGAATAAAAAGTTTCATTTTCTTGATGTTGCCCATTAATTTAAAAATTAAGTGCAAATATTGTGATTTTCGTTACGACGCCGAAAATAGGGTATATTCAGCTCACATTTACGAAAAAAGACCCTCTCGAAACTTTTCCGAATTATTTTTAAAAGAAAGAACATGCTTTTATCTCATTAAAAACCTAATTCTGGTTTTTCATCGCGGGCGTATAAGGACCGAGAAATCGGGATGAACATGAAGTTACCTCCGCCCGAAAAGTGTGGCGCGAAAAACATTTTCAAGTTTAGCATTTTATATCTCTGCAAATATACATAAGAATAACGCGATACTTCGCATATTATAACTACTTAATACGAGGTGTTCGAATAAAAATTTTCACTTACCTAACGCTTTCCGTTGGTTTTATATTTGACTGTAAATATTACGAATTTCGTTACGACGCCGAAAATAGGGTATATTCAGCTAACGTTTACGAAAAAGGACCTTCTCGAAACTTTTTCGAATTACTTTTATAAGAAAGAGGATGCTTGTATGCCTCTAATAACCTACCTCTGGTTTTTCATCGCGGGAATATAAGGCCCGAGAAATCGGAATTAAAGTGAAGTTACCCCAGCCCAAAAATTGTGGCGCGAAAAAATTAAAGTTTTGCATTTTATATCCCAGCAAATAAGCATAACATCAACGCGTTACTTTGTGCCTAATAACTTCTTAATACGAAGTATACGAATAGAAAGTTTCACTTTCCGAATGCTTTCCGTTGGTTTTATATTTGACTGTAAATATTACGAATTTGGTTACGACGCCGAAAATAGGGTATATTCAGCTAACGTTTATGAAAAAATACCTTCTCAAAACTTTTTCGAATTACTTTTATAAGAAAGAGAATGCTTTTATGCCTCTAATAACCTACCTCTGTTCACAGTATTTATTGTGATGCCGGAGAGCCACCTCTCGAGTCATGGAGGATGAACTTGGTTTTAAACTATGCCAGTAAGATTTTATTTCAAAAGGAGCACCCTTGTTTTAACATTGTTTTTAAACCTCGTTTTATTGAGGACTAGGTCAACAAAACCCTTAGGAATCCATTTTAAGATTTTTATTTATGATGCTGGAATACAAATTCCTGAAATACAACACATTGGTTTCCTTAAAGTTCCACCTTGGCAGATACCACATCCAAAAGTCTGTATGGATTTAACACTCCAGAGGAAATCAGACACTCACCCATATGAATACCTCCATAGATTTACAGACATGGTTAGCAAACACCCAGATGCAACTCACATCTACACAGATGGTTCAAAGTCAGAAAAGGGTTGTGCCTGTGCATTTGTTTCTAGTCAAGGTGTTACTACAAAGGTAAAGTTGCCCCCGGAGTCCTGTGTGTACACAGCAGAACTTTATGCAATCAAACTTGCGTTGGAGAGCATACAGTCCCATGATACTACGTTCATAGTCTGCAGTGACTCTGTCAGTGCTCTTCAGTCTCTTTCCATTTTCGATTCCCTAAATCCCATTGTCCAAGAGATTCAGGCCAATCTCGCTCTTTTGGAGGCAAGAGGAAATAACATACATTTTATCTGGGTACCTGGACATGTTGGTATAAGGGGGAATGAATTAGCTGACTCAGCAGCCAAGGAAGCCCTTGCTAAAGAAAATATAGACACTCCTCTACTTGCAATAAGGGATCTTCAGAACATTTTCCACCAAATAACCCTAAAACAATGGCATGATTCTTGGCTGACTGTTGAAAATAATAAGTTGCATGAGATAAAATCCATCCCAAGAACTTGGCCTTCTTCTTTCAGGAGTAGTAGACGAGAAGAAGTAGTGATTACACACCTAAGAATAAGGCATTGTGCTCTCACCAACTCATACCTCTTCACGAAAGAGAAAAATCCACCACGTTGTGATCACTGCAACACCCGTCTAACCACAAAACACTTTCTGACAGAATGTGGTAAATTCCAAGAAATTAGAGCAATATACCTCCAAGGCAATCTTAAGGACATTTTGGGTGATAGAACAGAGAAAATGGACAATGTCTTGAAGTTCCTCGCAGAAACTGAATTACTCAAAAAGATTTAAGAAAATAAGACAATGGGCAAAGGTATTGACCCAGCTATTGTTTTTATAATAATTTGAGATCTGTAATTGGTGCAAAATGACCCAAGCTGTCGAGGCACCAATTTAAAAACTACTACTACTACTCAATTATTCAATGTATTACTTTGATTTTAAAAATAGTTTAAAATGGTATATATTGACTTTAACTAAATAATTTTATTCTTTTTTGTTTTTGCAGTTACTATATCAAAGTATGTACGGATTTTTCATGTAATATGCTGTTTCAACCATTATTTTTACAAGCGTTTAAAAAAAGACCAAAATTTAAAAAACAAACATTATTTTGATAACATAAATTCAAAGACCGGTACAAATTAGTATTTTTGTTTAGTCTTTTGGGACACCGGGACAAACACCCCAAAACTGGTACTGTCCCGGCCAAACCGGTACGTATGGTCACCTTAACTCTTGTGCGTCTTCTCCCTTCAGCGCCTCCTCCAAGGTCTCAGGTGCATCCTCCTCACATACTGCATGGTAGATGATGTAATCTGGGAATACCTTCGCCTGTCTTTCCCTTACAGGATACCTTCTTTCCCTTGAGTCATCAGGGTTACTCAGGTCCTCATCCATGGCATTGCTCTCAGCATCCTCCACTCTGGTCCTGTGGCCATCTGATTCATGGTTCCTTGCATTTGGCTCAGGAGAGACTTCAAGTTCCCATGACTGATGCAAACTTCTACTGGCAGCAGCTGCAGCATCAGGTTTCCTCCTGAGGGGAAAAATCTCCTCAAAGAAGATAGCATCTTGAGGTTTTTCAAACCTCTGGGGATTCCTGGGATCTATGAGCCTATAACCCTTAGACTCAGAGCAATATCTGACCATCAGCATTTCTCTGCTCTTCAGATCCCATTTCTTTCTCAAACTCTTTGGAATATGCATGTAGGCTGCACAACCAAACACCCTTAAATGTCCTAAGTTCACCCTTTCTCCAGTTCACACCTCCTCTGGCAGTTTCCCCTTAACAGCCTTTGTAGGAGACCAATTCTTTAAGTAAACTACAACATTCACTGCTTCTGCCCAGTATGACCCACACAATCCGGCATCAGTGAGTAAAGCACGGGCCTTTTCAACAATTGTTCTATTCGCCCGCTCAGCCACACCATTTTGTTCAGGGGACCTGGGAATGCTCTTTTGGTGTATAACCCCACTCTGAGTGAAGAGTTAATGCATGCTCTTGTTCACAAATTCAGACCCATTGTCACTCCTGAAGCATTTCAATTTTTCCCCAGTCTGATTTTCCGCTAACACTTTCCAATCTTTGATTGCATGGAAAACATCACCCTTACATGAAAGAAAATGTACAAATGTCTTCCTACTAAAATCATCAATGAGAGTTAAAAAGTATCTAGCACCAGACAATGAAGGTTCACTTGGGCCACATAGAACTGAATGGACTAATTCTAGGATTCTCTTTGCCCTTTTCCCTTCAGTTTTATTGGGAACTCTATGCTGTTCGGCCATAACACATGCTTCACAGGATTTAAGGACCTTTGACTCTTCAAAAGTTATACCTTCAGCCATACCTCCTTTCAGCAAGTCCATTCCTGCTTTGTTTAGATGACCTAGCCTCTTGTGCCAGAGCTCCCCCATGCTCATAGCCAGATGTGATTGGTAATTCGCCTTTTCCCATTCCTGCTTCGCCTCAGGTCCCTTGAAGATAGGCAGCTCAGGTTGCTCTGGGATTAACATTAAATACATGCAGAGGGGTAATATCATGATACGATCTATTGTATGTCACAGTTGAGGAAATAGTAAAAGAAATGGCTCCCTAGGGTGTTATATCATGTCGCAGACTTCAGAAGAAACAGAATGGAGAAATGATAAACACCACCTCTGTAGTCTTAACTTTCTGTCGCGACAAACTCCCAGAGAAGGTATTTGAGGGGTATGATATCCCTGCGGGTAGGGGGATGGAGAATACTCCCGCGGCATCCCGGCCCGTCCTAAGAGGCGACTAATCGGGCGGGGAGAAAACCCCGAAAACAAACCCCAAGATCAGCAAGGGCTGAGCCCGGACAGTGATGTGGATCAGCTGTCTGTGCGTGGTCATGCCAGCTGACCAAGGATCCACCCACGTGTTTGCCGTGCGTGGAGACCCGTAAGGAGGAGAAGGGTGTCCTGGAGGTTGAGTGCCAACATTGGCACAACACACCTCTTTGGCCCCGGATTCGCTGTAAACGGGAGGCCAGGGAGTAGCTCACCCTGGTCAATCGGCTTCTGGTGGCTGGGGAAATTTCCTTTCGAGCGTACACCAGATTTGTGCGAGTCTGCTGTGCGTCCCATAAGTGGTGTGTGTGGAGGGAGATGGATGGGAGGGGGGTTGGAGGGCCCCTCTTGCCAGAAATCTTGCCTTGCGCTACATCTAGGGAGCATGCAGGCTATACCTCTCAGGTAGCCCTGGCGACCGCACAGGCTTGCTGTGCGGCGTCCCAGTTTGTGTGGCTCCGTGGTGGGTGGGGAGCCTGAGGGGTGAATTATTTCTTCTTTCTATATGGATTCCAATCAACCTCCAACAAAAAGATCCCGCCCAACCATGGGTGGGGGAGCAAATGTATCTAACAAATGCCAAAAATATCTAATAATTAAATGTGCCAATGAAGGTGAATCCCTAACAAGGATGTCTCCTTTCCTTATTCATAGGGTTCTGTCTGGCTCAGTCCTTGGAAAACTTAAATCGGCGGAAAAGCTTCGGGACGGAACTCTACTAGTGGAGACCAATGACGAAACACAAAGTGAAGCACTTCTAAAAATGACCAATATTCAGGACACCCCTATCAAAGTCGAGCCACATAAAACGTTGAATACATGCCGTGGGGTAATTTCATGCTATGACCTGATGTATATCACTGCTGACGAGATAGCGAAGGAGATGGCTTCCCAAGGTGTCATCTCCTGTCGCAGGTTGCAAAGGAAACAGACTGGAGAAATGGTTAACACGACCTCTGTAGTACTAACTTTCGCTTGGGACAGACTTCCAGAAAAGGTATATGTTGGTTATGAGGTATGTACAGTCAGACCCTATATCCCCAGCCCCATACGGTGCTTCAAATGCAACCGCCATGGACATACAGCCAACTCTTGCAAGGCCAAGCCCACCTGCCCAAAATGTGCTGGGGATATGTATGATGGAGAACCATGCAATGGTCCTCCTAAATGTATCAATTGCGAGGGATGCCTCCCAGTTTATACCCGTGAGTGCCCCAGGCTGCAGGAGGAGAAGAAAATTACAGAAATCAAAGTAATTGAGAAAGTATCCTATGCAGATGCAAGAAAGAAATACAGGGAAAAGGTCAGCCCTACCTTCTCTCGCTCCTATGCAGCAGTGACAACAATTAAAAGATGTAGTGTTAGCTGCCAGACAGACCCATGGATAGAAAAAGCAAAGAATGCAAAAGAAAAGGCAAAATCTATTGAAAAGAAACTTACGAATTCTATTGGTGCTAGTTTTACACCAGAAACTAAAAATCAAAAGAATAACGCACCTCCTAAACCTGCCGGGAAGGCAGAAACAGGAGGCAAGAGCATAACCCTTCCTCTTGCTGCCTCCGTAGAACTGAGGCAATCAACGGAGGATGAGATGGAGGAGGACGAGCTGGATGAGGAGCAGCTGCGCCTCTTCCTCCAAAACCGGAAAAAAGGAGGGAGGACAAGGCTAGCAAGGTAGCTAGCCAAGTGTTTTTAAAGTTTTTTGAAATGGACTACGTTGTCCTTATTTTAGAAATCTATTTATTTATTTATTTTTATTGTAATTTTAACCTTTTTAAATATTTAACATGTTTGCCATTCAATGGGACATGCATGAGCTGCAACTACTGATTAAGAAAAAAGAAAAAATTGTGACTACCCACGTTTAAGTGGTTATAGCTTTTACAGGAAAGACTTCCTGGATGGGGATCGAGCTTGTGGAGGGGTTGCAACTGCCGTCCGAGAGACCCTTTACACCTCTCGGGTGGTAGTACAGACTCCACTGCCAGCAGTTGCAGTGAAAATAGCTGCTCATGAAACTATTACTTTGTGCAACATCTACTTGCCAAAGTGGGCACCAGTAACAGAGGAGACTTTAGCGGAACTCACCAGGCAACTACCTGCTCCTTTTATTCTCTTAGGAGATTTTAATGCTCATAATCCTCTTTGGGGTTGCAACTCCAATGTTTTTAACAATTTGAGTCGAAGGGGACGTCTCCTGGAAAGCATTTTATCAAATTTTAATCTTGTTCTTTTAAATAGGAATGAAAGAAAGCATTTAGACTCATTTAATGGCAGTTACTCTGCAATCGATTTAGTTATATGTTGCAGCTCAATAGCACCACTTTTTAAACTTCATATACATGACGACCTGTGTGGAAGTGACCATTTCCCAATAATTTTATGCAAGTATTGTTTTAATAATGCTTCCTCAGCTCCCAAAACGTGGCTTTTTAAAAAAGCTGATTGGGAAAAGTTCATGCACAAGCTCTCAATAGAATTGAATGACTCCCTTTCTGCCAGGGAAAATGTCGAAGTACTTACCTCCTGCATCCTGAGTGCAGCTGAGTAAAGTATTCCCATCTCCAACGGCAAAGTGAGACATTCCCCAGTTCCTTGGTGGAATGAAAGATGCGCCATGGTAGTAAGACAGAGGAAGAAAGCCCTGAAAATATTTAACAAATTCCCCACAGGCAGGAACTTAGAGGCATTTCGTCAGCTCCGGTCCAAAGCCCGCCAGGTGATAAAGAATGCCAAGAGAACATCCTGGATGAACTGTGTCAGCTCTATCAATGCACGCGCCTCAATTACAGAGACATGGAGAAAGAAAAGGCAATTTACAATGCATGAGCCTCTTACATTAAACATAATGACATCCTCCTCACACAACTACAGGACATTGCAGAATCCTTTGGGCAACACTATGCGCCAGTAAGCATTTCGGAAGCCTACCACCCCTCCTTCGAATTAATCAAAGAACGAGAAGAAAGCAAAATAATACCAACTATGGCACAACACTTAGGGGAAAACTATAATGATTGCTTTACTCTTTGGGAACTAAAGGAGGCTATCGCTAATCTTAAAGACACAGCCCCAGGAACCGGTTATATCCACAATGCCTTCTTTAAGCAATTTTCAGGGAAAGAACTTATGATGTTATTGAAGATCTTTAACCAGGTATGGGAGGAAGGAGAATTTCCGAAGGCATGGTGTGAATCGTTGCTGGTACCCATCCCGAAGCAAGGAAAAGACAAAGTCTCCCTGGGAAATTATAGACCAATTGCTCTTACTTCATGCCTCTGTAAGCTGATGGAGAAAATGGTCAACAGACGTCTAATCTGGTGCCTTGAAAAACGTAATTTGCTATGCAACATACAATGTGGTTTCCGAAGAAAGAGCAGCAATATTGACCATCTAGTGCGAATAGACTCATTCATCCAGGAAGCATTTGCTTATGGCCAGCATGTAATAGGCATCTTTTTCGATTTAGAGAAGGCTTATGACACCACTTGGCGGCATAAAATTTTTAGTTAGTTGAGTTTTTAGAGTAAGGGTGGGAGACTGTTTATCTGGTCAGTTTGTGCAAGAGAATGGCATCACTCAAGGATCAGTAATAAGTGTAACACTATTTGCCATAGCAATTAATGATGTGGTAACCTCAATACGACCACCTGTTGAGGCATCATTGTTTGTGGACGACCTCGCAATATTCTGTGGTTCCCTTAAGCTCTCCTCCGTGGAAAGGCAGCTGCAAATGACACTAGGCAGACTATGGAGGTGGTCCATCAAGAGTGGTTTTCGCTTCTCACTTGAGAAAACCTCTTGCCTCCACTTCCACAGGCGGCGTGGCATCCATCCTCAACCAACACTGAGGCTAGGAGACAAATCTCTAAAATTTGTAGACTGTTCGGTTCCTGGGTATGCACCTTGATAGGAGGCTTGACTGGAGGACACACATAAATAACCTCAAGCTGAAAGCTCATGCAGGCATGAACATTTTGAAGCTTCTATCAAAAAAATCCTGGGGAGCAGACCGCACCTGCATGCTTTTACTTTATAGATCACTAATTCGCTCACTTGACTATGGGTGTTTTGTTTACGGTGCTACTAGAGCATCCTAATTGAGACCTCTGACATCGTTTCACAATGCTGGCCTACGTCTTGCAACTGGTGCTTTTCCCACAAGCCAAGTTCTTAGCATCTATAATGACGCAGGAGAACCACCGTTGGAGACCAGGAGAATCATCTTGATGTGCAACTATGTCAGCAAAATTTTAGCTTTACCTTTTCACCCTAGTTTTAATTATGTTTTTAATGATAATTTATTGAATGTTTGAATAGAAAACCACGCACCATACAGACGCTAGCTGTGCGTATTCAGGAATTTTTAAATAGTTATAACTTAGTGCTCCCAAAAATAAATCAGGCACGCCAAAGTAGCAGACCCCCACGGGAATTACCGATGCCAGACGTCTTACTTGTCCTGGCAGAAAGGGGAAAAGCCAACGTACTTCCTAATGAGCTACATTGCAATTCATAAGGGCAATATCAGAATACCCTGGTTTTAACATAATATATACTGATGGTTCCAAGTCTGATGGAGGCTGTGCAAGTGCATATGTTTCATCTCAGACATCACATCACATGCTGCTAAACTACACCCCTTGAGCAGCATATTTGTTGCTGAGCTAACGGCTATCAAACTGGCATTGGAATCCTCTATGGACTCAGAGACACCCATTTTAATCTGTTCGGACTCAATTACCGCCCTAAGAGCCATAACAAAATTTGAACCTTCACACCCACTTATCCATGAAGTGCGGAAAAAATTGAGCCCGCTACATATTAGGGGTGTAGTTGTAAAATTCATTTGGACTCCTGCTCATGTCAATATCACAGGAAATGAAGCAGCTGACAAAAGGGCTAAAGAGGCTATAAAAATGCCCGGAATAGATATAGAAGAGGTGATCTCAGATGACATCAAGAACCATTTAAGACGCACTGCTTTGAAAGAGTGGGAGAAAATCTGATCCTCCTCTGTTGAGAATAAGCTTCGAGCTATTAAGGAGGATATTAAACCCTGGGGCTCTTCTATTAGGCACAGTAGAAGGGAGGAGGTTGTCATAACTCGACTGAGAATAGGACACAGTGCCATTACACATTCTTACCTGTTTTCCATCCCTAGGCTTCCACCTCAGTGTGAGGAATGTAACTCCCTTCTAACTGTGAAACACATTCTCACAGAATGCCAGAAATTCTCCGATGATCAACAAAAACACTCGAGAACAGGGATACTTAAGGAAATTCTTGGGAATGATTCTGAGATGATAGACAGAGTTGTGTCATTTATGGAAGCTACCAAAAATCTAAGAGAAGCCCTTGCACAAATTGACACAGTTCTACTTTTACAAAGATTCAACTATGCGTTTTAGCTAAAGTTTTTAATTTTTATATTTATGTCTTTAAAATATTTATTTAATGTTTTTAATCATGTTTTCACGCCACCGTTCTAGTACGGTGAAGAATGAGGTTTTCACCTTCTCCTATTTTCCAAGGTGAAGTATTGGATTACATATCACTTTAGACAAGGTGCAAAATGACCTCAGCTGTCGAAACACCTTAAAACCAACTACTACTACTACTCGCGAATGCTGTCCTCCAAGCACACTTAAGAGTGGCAGCATTCCTGGGCCTCCGACTGGAGGCTCAGGGTGAACCCAACCTAGTGCGCGAGGATGATATTCGCGAGACAATATGGGTTCAAGGCTGCCTCGTGGCTGTGGTGGGGGTGTCCGCATAATAAAGAACAAACATTCCTCGGCGTTGTCCTCGACGGTCGGTTGTCGTGGGGATCTTACGCCGATTATGCAATTAGTAAAGCCAACGGTGCTTATAGCGCTTTAAGAAAAATCATAAAAAGCAGGAAAATCAACGATAAAACGAAAGTCACCGTTTACAGCTCGATGGTCAGATCCATCCTGGTGTGCGCTAGCCCGACGTGGCACTAATGTGGAAGAATTCATTTCCATCGACAAGGCGCTCTAGCCCGCCTCCAAACGTCGCAGAATGAGTTAGCATTCTGCGACAAGGGTCACATCAAGTTAAGAGAAGAAGGATAAGAGAAGATACTTAGAATCCAACATGGATGGAAAGTCACCAAGCCCCCCCCCCCCACATCAAAGATATGGGGCCAACCAGAAGAAGCATCGTTAAATCTTTCTTTTTATCAGAATAGGTGGAACGGCAATGTGTGGATCAACAAAGTTAATAGCCTACACAGGACATCGTGTACATTTTGGTTATTAACATTTTTTTTCTACTCACTCTTTTAGGTGACAAATTGAAGGAGAAAAAGTCACCGTGGCTCTGACTCGTACCCTGGTCTCCCAATTTCCGGCGGTTGCTCTAACCAGTTGAGATACCTCTACAGAACGATCTCCCCTTCGATTTCTGTCTAATATGGGACTATGTGTGCTCCGCATGATCTATTTAAAAGCCGGAGCACACCATGTCATACTATAGTCACAGAAATCGAAGTGGAGATCATTATTTTGTGGTAGCTTTATTGGTTTAGACCAACTGCTAGCAAAGTGGGAGACCCGGGTTCTAGTCTCGGCTACGGAAAATATTTTTCCTTCATTTATATCTTCATCTGAAATCAAGCAGGTGATCCATGCTTTTTTATCGCTTGCTTCCACTCTTTTACTGAGTTTTTAGTTTTATATGCAAAATACCTATTCATATTACTCTAAAGATGGCCTCAGAGCGGCAGCCGAAAAGTTTGTTTCCTTTGCAGGAATACCTACGTTTACCCAAGCTGACGTTTGGTTATATTTTGTCATCTGTGTCAAGGTATACCAGATTTCAAGTGATGGAATGAAAATTACAATTTAAAGATACAATTTGGAACATAGATTCATTTTATTATTCATATTTGGTTCGCCCCACCTTGGAATATTGGTAGGTTATTTGGAATTCATCTCTTTCAACCAAAATTGAATCTGTGGAAAATGTACAGAGGAGATACATTAAGTGTCTCTGCCACAAAGAAAGAATAATATATCGTAGTAATGACTATGTGCGCCTATTTAGATATTTTGACATTAACCTCCTATGGGTAGGACGAAAGATATCTCCTTTGCGCGAAATATTCTTTGTGGTCTTTATGACTCAACAACTCTGTGCTGTTTTTTCGACTTAAAGGTTCCGTCACGTAGAACTCGTCAATCGTCCCTCTTGGCTATTCTTATTTATAAAAAGAATACATCAATTTCTCAATGCCAAGAATAGCCAGGACTGTGAACGGACTTTGTGACCATGTCTAAATAAAATTAGAAGGACAGCTTATTCAATGTTTAAATAATTATTCTTTTGTTTTTTCCTTGATCGCATTTTACATCCTTTTAAATGCTTGTGTGTGCCTTACTTTTATTTTTCATATGTTGTGTGTATTTTATAATAATGTATATAATTGGGGCTTCATGTATATGGTTAACAATTTGATATTATTAATTGTAATTTCAAATTTGTTAAATCGATACAATAATACCACTTTATAAGGATACTTTATTCAGTAAATATGATTGCGTTAAAGTTTGAAACTTTAGCTGAACTATACCCACAAAAATTGAATACGGAATATTGTGTATAATGTTAAGGAGATCGGTTGAGAGTTTCACACTGCCGTCGATCTGCTTTTCCCAGGGAAAAGTTCCTTGTAGTCAGGAGGCTGTAAGATACGAGAATGGTCTATTTGAGAATCTGATGTAGAGTAAGCGGAAAATAAACTGCTCTTTTAACCTAACATTCGAAGTATGAACCTCACTGACTTCACGCCAAGCACAGATGAGACACAATTTTAAGATCAATTTCTATAAACAGCATTTACTACCCAAGTAAGAAATGAGTGAAACTTGAATAAGGACAATAATTTGTACAGAAAATAGTGTAAACATTTTAGTATTTCAGAAACGAAATAAATAAATTAATTAAAAAATAAATTTTTTCAAGGATAATGTTTGGATAAAATCTCTGAAGACCCAAGAAATTAATTTTCGGTTGTTAATCAAGTATAAGGAAATTCAGTGGAATTTTCTTAAGAATACAATAGAGTGTGAACTGATGCGTTAACGAATTCGAAAACTTTTAGTAGAGTTTAATAGAATTAGCTTTATTGGTACCTCTACAGCTACGCTCATTTGCACCAGTTACTGTTTCCAGATGTCAATGCCTTTGTCAATATCAAAGCCAAAATGTGTTCCTACCGCCAATGAAAAAAGGAACAAAATGAAGTTTTACGAAATATTTAAGTCATAACAACAGTTAAAATAGTGGATCAATATCAGTACGGGAATCCAAAACTGATTCGCGCATGACTAAGATAACGAACGAGGAATGGCCTCAGCCGTCGACACACCAACGATCTCACTTATACTCTTAACATTAACCCATGTCAAGTGCCGCATTCCCCATAAGACCCATCGGCCTATTAAACGCACCGTGGGTTTTCAGGTGAACGAGGCAAAGATTATGAAGTCAGGAACGTTAGCTCCATATAAGTGAAACAAAGAAACGATGTCAGAAAAAATGCTCACCCTCGGCCCAGAAGACGCAGTATCTTCCGTAAATTGACGCTCTTTTACGCTTCTTTGTTTCACTTACACCTAACGTTCCTCTAAGTGTAATCTTTGCTTCGTTCACCTGAAAAATCACGGTCCGTCTTATGGGTTGGGGAATACGGTATATGAGACTTCACTTACAATAATATAAAATACTCGTAATATTGTTAAAGTTGCTATATTTAAGATTAATACGCTCGTAAATCCCGTTAGCATTGAATTTATCGTGAAATAGTCCACCATGCGTCTCTCGCCAATTCTGATTCTGGAATAAATCGTCATCGGATGAACGAAATATGTTTTGAGAAAAAGCCGAACCGAAAGCGATTTGCCTACTCTCTTGGGCGCGGACTCAATCGATGAGAGTTGGTGCCGACAGCTGTTTGCATGCATTCTTTGTGTTCGTGCTGTCAAGATCAATCAGCTCACCTGCTCCAAGTCATCGTACTGAGGCGGTGGAGAGGAGCTGATGATATATACAGTGGCACCACTGGTTGCAACCACTGTGGACCCTCTGGGAGACATGGAGATGTTAGGGTGCTGGGTTCGGCAGCAGCACTCCCAGAGCCCACACAGCAGAAGCAGAAGACCACAGGCAAGCATGACCAGGAGGACCAGTGTCCAGGTGCCTAGGCGAGGAAACACTGGAATAGTTGATTCCCAATTGGTCTTGTGCCCAAAGATTAACTGAAGACACTTGCGTTTCCACCTTGATTATCTAATCGGATTTAGTTCGATCTGGGACTTTTTTTTCTTTTATTTATCGCAAAAATGTTTTAAACCAGTGATGACGGTGGAGATCCACAGTCTAATACTTTTTCATTTGCATTTTGAAAATCGTCAATGAATTCAACCCTTGCAGAGAATCACAGACGGTGTTCGTTTCGAAGGTACGGTAAACTAAAATTAATTCAGTTATTTACCTTACAAAGGCTAAGAACTGATTAGGCGGTTCTAGTTTTTGTTACTGCTGAGTGCCATTGAAAGAAATCACGGGCGTAGCCGGGATTTGTCTGTGGAGGGTGTCTGAGCCATTTTGTAAAAGCAAAAGCTCCTGCATTCATGGGGCAGGAAAGTTTACATGTGTTCCCCGTGATTCGCCAGTGGCTTGTGTAACTAAGTATTTGAACAATTATAACTGACCTCCCATAAGATCTATTTCTTCAACCCATTTTGGTTGTAGGAGGGGGGTCAACATTCAACCCTCCCTTGGCTACGTCACTGAGTAAAGATATTTGAAAGTAACATTGAAAAGTATAACGGCTGACTAAAGAAACTGTATTAAAGACTGCTGACATTGGAGTCTGTACTTGAGAAACGATACCGTGTGCATTCCTATTTTTGAAATTTTATCTTTTCAACCATAAAGCAGCATAAATTTGTGCACAAGAATATTTGTTAGTTTATAACGCACATTTAATATTGCGGTAAAATTATGTATAAAACTATCCGACTAACAGGACGACGTATAGGCAGAGTCAACTTTGCACGTGAAGGCGCGCACTTAGGAAAAACGGACGTTTTTCATGTCGTTCCTCCCAATGCGTGAAAAATGTCCGTTTTTCCTTTAGGGTACTCATATGAAATGTCACTCTAAGCAGAGGATACATAAGAAATGTAGCTTATTTGGAAGCACTCGAACATGACCGAGAGTCGATCCCGGATCCCCATCTTCGGCGTAATCATTGTTTTTCTCTCGGTATCACAAAATTCAACTTTTGTTTCATCTCCATTTATGCATGATGATTTTCAGTTAGAAAATGAGTGAAATGAACGTAAAACTAATCGTTTCATGTGAATATATCTGGGTCGTCTCACCCTGAAGTACCGAAGCTGCAGATTTGAAGTTTTTCATCAACTATTTTTATATATTATATTATCCTTGCAGGATACATATATGAAGATACCAAATGTACCATTACACTACATCCTTAATCAATTACTTTTGTGAATCATTCGTGGAATAAATAATTCTTGAAACGACTAGTTCTAGCATCTATTTCTGTAATTTTTCTCGCTAAACCAGAACGGCCTGTGTAACAGGGAGGATGCATGATATTAGCTACATCTTTTATTTTATTTATTTCTCAATGCCCCAACATACATTCAAAACACATGACCATTCTTTAACAGGAAAAATCCGATTATCCGAGTCCCAAAGATTGGAGCGCTAGCACTCCGCCACCGAGGCCGGTAATCACCTAAACATGTATTTGAACTTATTAAGTTAATGAATCCTTTGTTTAAATCTTCTATGCTCTAGAGGCTGCCATCCTGATTTCTAAAGCATTTGAGTAACACTCTTTAATTTCTCGTAACAATTTTTACGAAATGGATCGCCTTTCGCTGTACTTTTTCTAATTCTCGAATAAAAAACTTTTTCGTGACATCGCTCACGGGCTTCTTCTTCGCTCCGACCGACCATTCTCTTCACGAATCCGTGTTTCTTAAGTGCTCGTTCATATGTATTACGGTTGTGGGTACCCCGTGTTCATAGAGTTTTTCCCTGGAGGCTGTACGAATAATCGTTGGCTATTAAATTGGCTAAGAAAATTTGTCGACTTTGAGTTTTAATCGCCAATCATAGCACCATTTGATAATTCCATCTAAATCATTCGTCAGGGCTGATTTCCTTTTTTTCCCTTCGATTGCCCAGACTATCCCTGCCACACGCCGAAAGGCAGCTTGCAGGGTACTTACAAAGATATAGTTACGTTACTTTAATGTTCTTTCAGGCAGATATGGAATCCTTGGAGGAAAGTAGGTTAAAATTTTATTTGCGACTGATGAATAAATTCCGAGAAAGTAAGTAATAAGCATTTTGCGATCATTTTCTTCTTCGACGGAGCCAATGCTGAACAAGTTACATATTACACTTAGACCGGTAGTTGCATCAACTCCGTTCCGCGAATGATCTGCGCAGCAACGAAAAAGGATTCGGTTGATCGCTTGGTTTTCCTTTTACTCATGACTGGACGTACCACATATACACAGAATGAGTCTAAACATTTTCTTAAACTCTCTCAACTTCCTGTTCTCCACAATAGTAACTCCTTAAACACAAAATTAAGATCAAGTAATTCATCCCAATTATTTTGTACGCCTTTTTGGTTAGATTCATTCTCTCCAAAGCAAACATAATTAAACGGAGATGTTTCGCAACAGATACATAAGAATAATAAGGCTCGGTTACTGTGGCGACACTAAGGGGGAAAGGGTCGATTGCCCCCACCTCTTGTATCCAACTAATTTGTCTAGGAAGTGACGAGGATCTTGAATTAAAGTATGACTATGAATTTCCTCTGCGATTACTGTTCTTCATGTCATGTAAGTGACTTCATAAGTGGTATAACATCATAAGTGGCATTTAAATTAATTAGGGATGAGTTCATAAGGAAATTGTTTTACATCCCTCCTCCACCTCCTGTACAAGTTTCCGCCTCTGCTAATTACAGAATCCTCCAAGTTGGTTAAAATGTTTGAAATAAAAATTTAACAATCTGCCCATTCTGGAAGAAAAGTGTTTTAAAAATGTTCAAACAATCTTCTTCAAATGAACAATGTAATAACTTGGTCCTCTGTCCCAGGGTAATAGCGAGAATTTTCGCTTTAAAGATTCTTTCAATATCCTTTTCCTCTACCTCTATACGTGAATATTAAGAAGAGGAATCATATATCGAAGCTAGAAAAAATTTCAAAAACAGTATGATGAATGGGCATTACCTGTACTTTATTCGTTCCTTTGATGTATTCTTTAAATTTATTAGTTTATAACTATATTTCCTCCCATTTTAAAGTCCTTTGCTGTGAGATATCAATCTAATCTCAAATAATACATAATTTAAATCTCCATAAGGCAGCAAACGACCATGGAGCTACTTGGAGAATTCTTAGATCACTAAGGGGTTCACATCGGTAATATTATGAGTAGGTTTGCCACCAGTCAGTCTGGAGAATCGTAAAGTGTGATAGGCTAAGATCCCGGACTATTTGTCCAACCCTAATGAATGAATGCAAAATATTATAAAATATGCCCATCCTCTGGGGATCAAGGATTACAATTAGCAGAATTTGAAGTGACCTTATTTGTTTAGCGATGAGGAAGTGAAGCTCTCTCGAATCATAGTCCCTCACTATATCAACAGTTATTCCGTACAGTCCTTTTCCGATATAATCTGATGAAAACAGCGAGAAAGTAAACATGCTATCCTCAGAATCTCAGAAACCTCAGAATGATATGTCTTCAAGGCGATGGCGTTTAACAACAGCAATATCACCTCAATTTTGGAATATTTATCAAATCGTGCGTCTTATAAATTTTCACGTGAAATGCGCTATCGGAGATATGAAATTATTCACTTTCCTCTTTACTACCAAATTCGTCTAATTTCCTTCGAATTGATTTCTTGCGCAGATTCTTTCTAATTTAATGTTTCAAAGTTATTCGGGTGGCTTCGCGACAAAAGTGAATTTCACACTCATTTCTTACAGAAAATCATTGACTCACTTGAAACTGATCCGAGAACCATTGGACAATGGAAGCAGCCTAGTAGGAGTCCCTGGACAGCCAAGTGGCTTGTACGTCCGCCTTTCGTGAAAGAAGTCCCGGATTCGATTCAATATGTGCGAAATTACCTCAACTGTAGAAGCACTTTAAAAATGCCACTTCTATACTTGATTCACCATCATGAAGACACCATTTAAAATGCATTGGCCCATGTATTTTAAACGGGAGATGTTCGGGCGCTGTTGTGACATTTGTGTAAAAATGTAAAGTAAGTCAAATTGTTTGAATTATTTTCTGTATTGAATGGAATTGCTGCCGGATTTTACTGCGTGTTTAACTTATGGATCTTTACTACCATAATTGCATAAAAAACGAAAATGTTACATTTCAAAGAAATTCTGGATATTTTTCCCGTTCTGTTTGTAAGCGTGCCTTGAGTTCCCTACTTTAAGGAACACGG
>KZ308993.1:1522552-1536597 GCA_000376725.2 Ladona fulva
GAAAGGTAGACCTAAATATATCGGTTCAAAGAAAACCGCAACTTATTCCCGATTTTCTCGAAAGTATCACTTTCCTATTTTTCCTTCGATTACGATATTATTTAACATTGATTAAATTGCACCATGCTGTGCGGAATTACTTTTGCTGTGTGATAAAAGTATTAAAGATTAATTTTTGCCAACTGTCCAAAAGTGGCAAAATCGCGCGCCGATCTCCCATAAGAAATGCACGGGGCCATAAGAGATCCATTGTGTCTTCATGATATTGGACAGACAATAGCAACGTAGATGGTTCTGATTGTGAGTGTTGAGGTAAAAGAAAACGGATTAGAAGACTGATGAACTTCGTAAATTCCATTTCTTTTTAGTTCTTTTTATTCTAGTTCAGAATGTCTTTCCACGAAATACGGCCTAGCATGATCGAATTTATTGAGATTACTCATTTATTATTAGAAAGTATCTGTGCGCTGGTAGGTTAACCAATTTAACGTTATCGTTATCAACAACATCTTTTACACTTGCTACATTAGATGATTATGATTCGTCGTCAATTTCGATATTGACGGATATGAATTGCTCAATATTAACATTGACATATATTGTAGGTCTTTTCTGCATTTGAGGTATTGGTCCACAATTGATCAATAGCTAGTGAATCAGGTTCGACTGATACCGAACTGAAGAGGTAGAGTGATTATATATTGTTGAGGACAATATCGATAACATCTTTTAACTTTGGTGGTACATTAGATAAGTTTGTTCCATCGTCAATATCGATGTTGACGAAAATGAATTGCTCAATAATAACATCATATATCAAAAAAGCAAATGTCTGTCCGTCCCGTATTTATCTCAGAAACGGCTTGACTTAGAGATCTGAAACAAACTGAATTGTTTGTACGATGCTGAAACCCCCAGGAAAACTCTTTTTATCTCTGTACATGCCCGGGTTCGAATCCAGGAGCAGAAAAGTTAGGTTTCTGTAAGGTATGTATGTCATGACTTCAGAGGTTGTTTCTTTTACAGAATTAAATTAGTAAAAATGGTCCTACGAAATTGAGGCAAGTGCCACAAGAAAGGAAAATAATCATAGATTCTTATTTTAGTCGAGACATATTGATATAGATCCAAAATTTTGAGAATATTGACAAAATACACGGAAAATTCGTGCAATTTTTAGGAAATAACCCATTCCTTTGACGATTAAGGTCATTGTTGAATGTTGTTTTGATGAATTATCCTATATAAGTACACGGGGATAACCAGTTCTTATATTTTTCTATAAGAAATCTTCGTAAAGTAGGTTTTCCTGTCTTGGAAATAGTAGAATAAATATTATAAATAATGGTAAGATGTATATTGAGTTATTATGATCTTACGACGGACTCTTTCTGGCTTAGGAGGGCCTTATGTATACAATATTAGATATATTTTTAAACTATCAAAATGTTTGTCTGTCTCTCCGACGATCAATGCCCGAACTGGCTTGATGTAAAGCTGTGAAACAAACTGCATTATGTAGAAAGTCTTCTCGGGTAATCAGCCCCCAGAGGGGTCGTCCTTATACACCCCCTACCTATATAAGGACGACCCCTCGGCTTTTCTCGACACCCTGAAGATGGCTGCGAAGTGTGCGGCCGAAACGTCGATGGAAATCGACCCTATCACCCGGATGATTACCGGAGAAGACTTTCTACATTCCATACGCCGGGAAAGAACTAAGTCATTCTAAACTGCATTATGTTTATATGATTTTGAAAGGCCCACGAAAACTATTCACATCTCTGAGAAGGCTCGGGTTCGAACCCAGGAGGACATGATACGTTTCCATTAGAAATACAGGTACAGTTCGTTTTCATGGCTTGCAGACTGCTTATTTTGCAAAATAAAATTAGAAATAATGGTCATACGAATTCGAGATAGGTATCCAAAAAAGAAAAATGATTATAGATTCTTATTTTATTCTTGAAATATCTATATATTCGAATTCACGAGAATGTTGATAAAATACACGGAAACTTGTAAAATGTTGCGACGATAAACAACCCATCCCCTTGACTTTCACGGCGATTGTTGAATTCGAGCTCATTTATTATCCCATACAAATACACGGGGGTTTAAGTTTGTATTGTGTTAACGGTAGGAACTAGTGACATTTTATAAATAGTAGGCAATTTTCTGAGATTGCAGAATATGCAAAGTACAATCTGCAAGTCGGAGGGGCTAAAATAGGACCATGCAGGAGTATTTCTTAATCAACCCGATTTACTTAAAAACATTTATATGTTGGTTTGTCGCGATCAATATTAAAAATATTGTAACAATAAATTATTATGAGGAAAAAGGGAAGATTTGTGGGAGACGAACGAAATATCAACGACAACGGCCTTTTTAAGCTGTTAGTTCCTGTAAATCCCACGTACAGCATATTGTTCGTATAAATCGTGTATTTAATTTTTCGGAATTTGCTAACATTGTTGGCTAAAAATATATCGTGATTAGTATTTTTTTAAATTTAGATGCATTCATGCTGTGTTTTTAGTTATTATATACTTACAATTCAATTTATATTTAAACGTGGGCGTTTACGGCACCCGATATATGATGCCGAGCTCATATTTTTATCCTACAAGAATACGCTTGGAATTTAAAAAGAGAACTAACGGATTTAGGACGATAGTATTTTTTTCTAACAAATCTTATGACTTAAAATTGAAAATAGCAATTTTTTTATGAATGGCGATCTCATAGTTATAATAGACAAAATATTCTTAACACGGAAACTTTCTGACTTCGGAAGACCAGATGTGTACAATAACAGATATATTTAAAAAATAAGCTCCGTCGTGCTTGTCGGGGGCGTTTACTAGTGTACTATAAATAGGCATTAAATATGTGCCTAGACTGAATGTTGAGAATGGTTCGAATCACGGCTTTTATGCTAACATAAATGCATGCGTAATTACTGGTCCCTCTATTACCTTTGCACGTACTTCATACCCTCATTTCCTATACATTAATATTTCAATGTGTCAGAATGGAATGTTTGCAGCAAAACGAATGTTCGTCACTCTTTGATATGTAAATTTCGCTTATGAGGGCTTGGATTAATTAGCCCAGCATGAGCAGAATGATTGCCGTCCCCACCTGCCACTGTGCCCTCGGTGCCGCTCTCCTCCGATGGCTTCTCCGACTTATTACTCTTCTCACTGCTTATTTCTCTGGAGTGCTCATCCGTCACCGAAATTATCCTGTGGATGTGATTGGTCACTATGTCCCAAGCTCTGCCGGGTGTACTCTTCAGCATCTCATCTAAAGAAAGAATACTCTTTTATTATCTAATTCACCGTTATTCAATTTACCTCTCTGGGTTTTCCCCCGTACATTCTCGGTTGTTTGTCTTACTTCCGAGCTCCCGTTTTAATTTATAAAACTCTCCGATGGCTATGTCGATGGCCGATGAAGTATATCGACTTTTGGTATAAAATAGGGGAGAGACTATTTTACAATCATTTTTACAGAAAAATCTTAATTTGGTCTCAGCCCTAGCACGCATTCTACCCTGTTTGGATGCCTTAAAAGCGTTATTCATTGGATTACTTTCTCTACTGCTAGCTTTCCGATTCAGTGAGGGAAAGAAAGAGCCAACTCCCAAGGAAAAACGGACGAGAGAAACGTCTTATTGGACCAGAACTTGAACCTGGAATCCTCCACTTTTAGTTATCCGATAGCTTAATTGGCTAAATCATCCTCCCGAGAGTGGAATATTGCATGTTCTAGCTCTACTCCTGTGAATCAGAGAAGGTGAGATTCCTGTGGGCCCCTCTTACACGTAATATCATCCATGGGTGACATAATTTATTAATCTAATGACCCATTATCCCCAACAGCCAAGTTCCGAAATGCAGAAAAAGTTTCAAATTGATATACTTAAATATCATATAAATATGCTAATTTGAAATTATATGAGCACCTGGGATGGATGAAATAACGATAGAACTAATTAAATACGGCGAAGAAAGAACTTATACAAACCATACATGCATTGATGGTGAAAATATAGAGAGAAGAGAAAATGCCCGAAGAATGGAACAAAGGTGTTATTTACCCCATTTGGGAGAAAGGGGATAAAACAGAGTGCATTAACTACAGAGGTATTACATTACTAAATGTAGGTTTTAAACTATTCACCTGTATATTACACAAAAGGATGAATGTGTACGCTAAAGAGACACTTCAACATTATCAAGACAAGGTCATTCTACAACAGACCAAATCTTCGTGCTGAAGCAAATGATAGAAAAGTATTACGAATATAATATCAACCTACATATCCTGTTTATAGACTTCCGGAAAGCATCTGACAGAATTAAAAGAAGACAGTTATTGATGACATTGGAAAAACTAGGAATCCCCCTGAAACTAAGAAACCTGGTAAAAGTAACACTTGAAAAAACATTAACCCGGTATTACAATCTGATAGTTACTTGACCTGAAGGTTAAGCTTAACCTCCAGTTAGCGGCATGGCACGTATTATAAAACTTTGTAAACTGATGGTTAGTTACCTACCACTTTAACTAAAAGATGTCTTGGCCGAGAATAATTTTCAAACCCGTTACAGTGGAAGTTTGTTTAAAAAATAATGCATCGTAATATTTTCTGCGCATATTTGGTAGGAAGTTCTTGACAGATTCAACGCATAATTTGATACCCTTCTGTTCAGAAACTGGATGCGCAAAGGTATAAACATTTTATAAAGAAAAAATACATTGTATAAGTAAATTTAGTGGAAGAGGAGAAAAACGTGATCGAGAATAAGAAAATTAACACAGTGATATGGAAGTAGCAGACGATTTTTCAATAATAAAATATTCTTTGCACGCCTAAACCAGGTGGCAAATGATTTTTTGCGTTTATATTTCGTTCACTTGGTGGTATCTACACAGGTGATGATATTATATATCTATTCATGATTTTAGAAATAAATATTCTATAATATAACCTTAAACTCACCTCCATGTATGGTGAAAGCCCAAGCTTCAAATCCCAATCATCATCCCGAAACACAGTACTTGGGTATTTTCGCACCCAATTTACGAGTAAGACTTCATTACAGTAGTGTTTCAGAAATTAAGTTGCGTGAATAGTTTATTATAGTCGTCGGAAATACGGTACGTCTGACCATCACAATCATACGAGAGACATTTAAGGAATGCAGTCATCAAAGAGTTTGGTTGGCCGTATGTGCTATGAGGTGACAATGTATTACAGTCACCAATGAAACATAGCATGGCCCGCTCTCCGATCAGAAGCGTGAGCCTAACTCCCTATCACATTAGCGGCTCAACGTTAGAATTCGTGAGTCAATACAAATATTTAGGGATCGTTTTCAGTAGTAATTTATCATTTAAAACGCATATACGGGACATAGTGGGGTCAGCCGATAGGACATTGAGGCTATGTAACCGCGTTCTTAGAGGCAGTCAGTCGTGTGTCAAAGAGGTANTTTATAACAGATTGGATTGTCAATTACAGTTTGTAGACAGATGTTTAACCTCGTCTGCAACTATAATTCGTTAGTTTTAAACTGAGGTTAACGGTACGAACACAAAGAAAGCAGGTTTCCTCTTGCTGGCCCTACGGTTATTTCGATTGTATCTCTATTTTATTGTAAGCGACAGCTTTATCGAATGAAACTGACGCATTATCGTGAAAAGTAGAGGGGTGATTAAATAGGAATTGGAGCGTTTGGAATTTAGTCGAGATACCGAACATCCTTAAAAACGAGTATTTTTTAGATAAAGCATCGGCGCCGACTACCAGTAAGCAGGTAACCTGCTAGTCCCAGTATTACTGCTTTCTTTGTGTTCGCACCTTAAGTCGCAGAGGGGACACCACCGGAAGTATCGACCTAATTTATGTATGTTGAAGAAGAAAATGTTCTTACCATTGTTGGGGCACTGAGAGGGTGATTCGTCGTTGGTAGGCCGCGGGCAGTTTAGGTATCCGTCGCACGCCAACTCCTTGGCTATGCACAGCCTCTCGTTCATGCTCTTCCAGCACAGCACCCAGTCATCCCCTTCGCAGGTGGAACCTGTCACGTGCAGAAATGCTCCCCTCAATTAATTTAGTAGATTTTTAGCGTAGAATATGCATCAGTTATAACGCGTACTGGAATAAAGAGAAGAAAACGGCCAAGGATGGATTGTATTGCAAAAAGTATCGGATAAATAAGTATTTAAATTGAATGAACTGATGAACGGATGTAATTTTTACCTTAAGGCCGAGAGTTCGAATCCCGATTAGTCGGATATTTTCCGGTTAGGGAATGGTTGTGTATGTTCTTAAACGATAATAATTATTAAAATGGATATAAATGGGATGATCTTCCTGTTTCAATTATAGAAGTTATTATTGTTTTTCCTAGTGTTCTTATTTTGCAAAGATTTTTTTCCCATCCGCTACTTTTTCTTTTATTTTTCAGCAATATATGTACGCATTATAACAACGAGGTTAGGGGACCTCCCTTGGGGGGGAGGTATCCCCAACACTCCACTTCGGCCCCTGCCTCTCCTAGACGGGCGGCCGGGAGCTAACCCACTCGCGGTCAATAGGCTGCTGGCGGCTGGGGAGCCGGGGAGGCTCCTTTCGAGCCAGCTGGGTAGTTTGGGGCCACTGGAGCTGCATTAGTCTTGCAGGGAGAGTTGCTGCTGAGCTATATCCCTGAGGTAGCCCTGACGCTGAAGTTCAGCGTCCCCTTGTTGGGCTCCGTGGTGGGTGGGGAGCCTCGGGGGTAATTTCGCTTTCCTTTTTACGACGGGAGTTTCTACGATTTCAACATAAAATCAAACCGTCCCGAAAAGTAAACTAAAGCATCAATAAACTAATATTTAAAAAATTAACTAATTAAGTTTAATATGATACGCGGTATTCTGTTTACATATATGCAGAAATTTACTCATTCAATTTCGAAACATGATGGTCTATGATGATAGAATCAATAAGAACAGCTTATAGTTAATCAGAATTATCGTACTTAAACTACTACGATAAATACAGGTTAGTATTCTACATTTAAAGACAAAAGTACGTTTATTTCACTGCCAATGTTCAACTTTTCATCTCCGAAGTAGTATTTGATATTTAGGTAATACTATACTATTTGATATAGTAATACTTACTAACACGCAACACATATCTAAGGATATTAAGAAGATAAAAAGCCCAATTCATTAGAATTATCTTTATCAAAAATACATACCACCTTAATGAGAATATTAGAAGTATTCTTTTCATCAAATTCTGCCGGTAAAACGTACATTTTAGAATTAAACTAGCTGAGATGAGGGATTTTTATCGTACTTATCCGCCATCTAGTTTGTAGTTAAATATCAGATAAGGATTTGATCACAACTCAATTTGGTAGTTAAGATAACTAGTACTTTAACTACCAGTTAAGGCTTAGCAATCGATTGTACGATAATACGGATTTTCGAGTTAACCTGTAGGTTAAGTTAAACCTCCAGGTTAACTATCGATTGTACAAGTACAGATTGTATGTACATACTACCGGGCCTAAGTGTGGTTAAAGTAACAGATAAGATTACAGATAGTTTTAAAATAAATGAAGGAGTTAGACAAGGAGATGCACTCTCCGCCCTTTTATTCAACTTAAGCTTAATAGGAGCCTTAAAAGAAATATACGAGAATGGAACATTGCTAGATCGACACATATAGATAATTGCCTACGCTGATGACGTCGCCATCATAGCTAGAAATATGGATAAACTTAAAGAAACATTCACAAATTAGATCAAGAAACCAAGAGAATAGAATTACACATAAGTGAAGAGAAAACAAAATGTTTAAAAATACTAAGAAATACAGATATTGAACAATTGCAAGACCTAATAATTCATAAATTTGAAGGAGTTAAGGAATTCAAATACTTAGGGATTCATATAAATATTAAGAACCAAACAAGAGAATATGTACAGGATAGAATTCAAAAAGCTAACAAAATTTATCATACGTACGAAGGTATCCTCAAATCGAAGTTAATTTCGAAACCTACAAAAATGAAATTATATAAAACAATAATAAGGCCAATATCAACTTATGGAGCTGAGGCTACAACACTAACAAAAACTGATGGAAATCATTTAAGGATATTTGAAAGAAGAATAATTAGAAAAATATATGGACCAGTCTTTGAAAATGGCCAATGGAGAATACTACATAATGAAGATATAAATCAGCTAATAAATATTGACGATATAGTTCGTTTCATGAAATCACAACGAATAAGCTGGCAAGGACACATAGAAAGAGTGCAATATAAAAGGATGATTAAATAACTCTTCAAAAAGACTGGATGGAGAAAGGAGAAGAGGAAGACCAGAGAAAAGATGGAAGGATGATGTCATAGAAGACCTGATAGCAATGGGTGTACAAAATTAGGAGCAAGAATCCAAAGACAGAAATCCTGGAGAAGCATTGTAGAGAAGGCCAAGGATCACATTGGGCTGTAGTACAGGTGAAATAAGAAATATCATATAAATACGTAGTTTATTGGAAAATGGCAGTCGAAAATCTCGGAAATTTAATGAAATAAATAATTGAAAAATAAATCGCAACAACAAATAAAATTGAACGATATCAGTCTGCTCGAGTCCCACCTAACAACAGCCCTGTCTACTTCTNATAATTTATTAATCTAATGACCCATTATCCCCAACAGCCAAGTTCCGAAATGCAGAAAAAGTTTCAAATTGATATACTTAAATATCATATAAATACGTAGTTTATTGGAAAATGGCAGTCGAAAATCTCGGAAATTTAATGAAATAAATAATTGAAAAATAAATCGCAACAACAAATAAAATTGAACGATATCAGTCTGCTCGAGTCCCACCTAACAACAGCCCTGTCTACTTCTAATTATCGTACGAATTTTCTTTTATAACAGATTGGATTGTCAATTACAGTTTGTAGACAGATGTTTAACCTCGTCTGCAACTATAATTCGTTAGTTTTAAACTGAGGTTAACGGTACGAACACAAAGAAAGCAGGTTTCCTCTTGCTGGCCCTACGGTTATTTCGATTGTATCTCTATTTTATTGTAAGCGACAGCTTTATCGAATGAAACTGACGCATTATCGTGAAAAGTAGAGGGGTGATTAAATAGGAATTGGAGCGTTTGGAATTTAGTCGAGATACCGAACATCCTTAAAAACGAGTATTTTTTAGATAAAGCATCGGCGCCGACTACCAGTAAGCAGGTAACCTGCTAGTCCCAGTATTACTGCTTTCTTTGTGTTCGCACCTTAAGTCGCAGAGGGGACACCACCGGAAGTATCGACCTAATTTATGTATGTTGAAGAAGAAAATGTTCTTACCATTGTTGGGGCACTGAGAGGGTGATTCGTCGTTGGTAGGCCGCGGGCAGTTTAGGTATCCGTCGCACGCCAACTCCTTGGCTATGCACAGCCTCTCGTTCATGCTCTTCCAGCACAGCACCCAGTCATCCCCTTCGCAGGTGGAACCTGTCACGTGCAGAAATGCTCCCCTCAATTAATTTAGTAGATTTTTAGCGTAGAATATGCATCAGTTATAACGCGTACTGGAATAAAGAGAAGAAAACGGCCAAGGATGGATTGTATTGCAAAAAGTATCGGATAAATAAGTATTTAAATTGAATGAACTGATGAACGGATGTAATTTTTACCTTAAGGCCGAGAGTTCGAATCCCGATTAGTCGGATATTTTCCGGTTAGGGAATGGTTGTGTATGTTCTTAAACGATAATAATTATTAAAATGGATATAAATGGGATGATCTTCCTGTTTCAATTATAGAAGTTATTATTGTTTTTCCTAGTGTTCTTATTTTGCAAAGATTTTTTTCCCATCCGCTACTTTTTCTTTTATTTTTCAGCAATATATGTACGCATTATAACAACGAGGTTAGGGGACCTCCCTTGGGGGGGAGGTATCCCCAACACTCCACTTCGGCCCCTGCCTCTCCTAGACGGGCGGCCGGGAGCTAACCCACTCGCGGTCAATAGGCTGCTGGCGGCTGGGGAGCCGGGGAGGCTCCTTTCGAGCCAGCTGGGTAGTTTGGGGCCACTGGAGCTGCATTAGTCTTGCAGGGAGAGTGGCTGCTGAGCTATATCCCTGAGGTAGCCCTGACGCTGAAGTTCAGCGTCCCCTTGTTGGGCTCCGTGGTGGGTGGGGAGCCTCGGGGATGAAAATTCACTATCCAAATGGATGATATACCAACCAACCCTCAAAATAAAAAGTTGTGGGTAGAAACTGAGGTGAGAGAAAGTAACTGCGAAGAGAAATTCTTCGTAATATCAAGTGTTATAGACGGTGCATTAAATAAACTCTCCCCTTTTGTTCTACACAGAGTGCTGAGGTTCTTAGCTGGTGAAGTAGCCTCAGCTAAGCGTCTACGGGATGGTTCATTGCTGGTGGAGGTGAAGGATAACAAGCAGGCAGCAAAATTAAAGACAGCCACGATGTTTCACGACGTGGCTGTTAAGGTGGAGCCTCACCGAACCCTCAACCATGTTAAGGGGGTGATATATAGCTATGAACTATTGAACATGGAAGAGGATGAAATTCTAAAAGAATTAGCTGACCAGGGAGTTGTTGCAGTGAGGAGGATCAAGTCTCGGCGTAGTGGTAATCTAATAGACACACCAAACTTAATCCTCAAGTTCGCCAGAGCCACCTTGCCTTCCAAGATACATGCAGGATACCTCTCCCTAACTCTCCGGCCATACATCCCTAATCCCATGAGGTGCTTGAAGTGTCAAAAGTTCGGACACACCTCTGCCAGGTGCTCAGAGATGGAGAGATGCGGAAGATGTGGAGAGCCAAAACATGAAGAACCCTGCCTGGCGGCTCCCAAATGCCGCAACTGCCAAGGAGACCACCCATCCTGGTCTTCTATTTGCCCAAAATTTAAAGAAGAAAAAGCCATCCAGGAAATAAAAATCATGAAAATAGTGTCTTACATGGAAGCAAAAAGAGAACTGAAGGTATCCAATGCACAACCTAAAGGTCCTTCATATGCCGCAATAGCCGCTAGGGTGGTAGAGACAAGGGAGATGGGTACTCAGACGCACCTCCCTCCTGTCTGCTCCCCCTGTAAAACAATACTCACCACTTTTACAGAAAAACCAGTAGTAAAAGCAGTTCAGGTAAATAAAAACACTCCACCAGCAGCTAAACAAACCACCAGTCGCACATGTCCTTCACCAACAAGGAAGATTTCATCTGAATCAGACATGAATGACATTTCCGAAGAGGAATTATCACGCCAAATATTATCCTTTAAAAAGAAGAAGAAAGGGGGTCGAACGAAAATCTCCCAATAAATCGGGAAACATATCACAATGCCACTCAGATTTTTAATGTTGCAATGGAATTGTAATGGTTTTTATTCTCACCATGAGGAACTAAAACTTTTAATTAACAATTTTAACCCCAATGTCATATGTCTCAACGAGACTGATTTTAAACAGAATGACAAAGGTTTTATTAAGGGTTTTAATGTTTTTAGATATGATGACACGAGTGGAAACAGAGCTAGGGGAGGAGTGGCTGTTGTCGTTCGGGAAACTATGTACGCAACCCAGGTAATTCTTAATTCACCTCTTCAGGCAGTGGCAGTGAGGTTCGGAATTCCGCACATGACAACCTTCTGCAATGTCTACCTACCTGAGTGGGCACCAGTAACACGTGCTAACCTTAAAAGCTTGATCCGAGAACTGCCGAGACCGTTTGTTCTCCTGGGTGATTTTAATGCACATAACACCCTATGGGGAGACAACAAGAATGATACAAATGGCAGAGGTCATCTTATTGAAGAAACATTAAGCGATTTTAACCTGATTTTATTTAATAATGGGGAGAAGACACGTTTTAACTCTTTTAATGGTGAATCCTCTGTGATAGATCTAGTCATGAGTTCCAGTTCCATTGCAACATCTTTTAATTTTACTATTCATTCTGACCTGTGTGGCAGTGACCATTACCCTTAACTTTTAGAAAAACCCGGAGTCATTCCCGATCATTTCATTCATCCAGGTAACTGGATCTTTTCGAAAGCCAACTGGCACACTTTTAAACAGCTTTTTAATTATATTGACAACCCAGACAGGGGCACGTTACAATGCGTAGAAGCGTTTACTGCTGCTATCATTAATGCAGCCTGTGCCTCCATCCCAAATTCAACAGGTCAACCAGCCCGACACTGTGTCCCATGGTGGAATGATGAGTGTGCCGAGGCCATACGGAAAAGGAAAAAAGCATTACATATCTCCCAAAGATACCCCACCTCCAGAAATCTTGCTGCCTTCCGGAGATTGAAAGCTAAGGCTCGGCAAACAGTAAAATATGCAAAAAATGCTTCCTGGATCGAGTATATCTCCAAAATCACTCAGAGAACTCCTGTTGGAGATGTCTGGAAGAAAGTTAAAAGTATTGTTGGCACTCACCACAGCTCTCTCATCACCTACCTCAAAGCTGACAACCAGATACTGACCTCCTCACAAGACATCAGTAATGCATTTGGTCAGCATTACTCAAATATGAGCAGCAATGACAATTATGATGACTCATTCCACCTTATCAGTGACAGAGTGGAGGCCATTCCTATCAACTACTAAGTGGGAAATGCTTCTGCTCCCTATAATGACCACTTCAGCATGTGGGAGTTATCTGCTGCCATAGGGAGCACTAAAGACTCTAGCCCAGGCATTGACCAGGCGCACAATGCGTTCCTAAGGAACCTACCTCCCTCAGGCATGGTGCAGCTTCTAAAGATATATAATAAAATCTGGTGCGAGGGAATATTCCCAGAATCATGGAGGAAATTTATCATCATCCCAATCCCCAAGCAGGGCAAAGACAAACTCCTGTCCACCAGCTACCGGCCGATTTCCTTAACTAGCTGTCTCTGCAAGGTGATGGAGAGGATGGTAAACCGACGATTAGTCTGGCACCTGGAGAAGCATAAACTACTGTCAGAAATCCAATGTGGGTTCCGACAAGGAAGATCCACAGTACATCATCTGGTTAGGGTGGAACATTTCATACAGGAAGCATTTCTTCTTCAGTAGTTATTAGCTGGGGGGTGAAGGTAATCTAGGCAAAATGGGTAACACGCTGTTTTGCAGCGCCTCCCCGAAAGGTGCGCTGTAAGGCGGAAAATAGCTTCCTGATTGGCTGGCCCAAACACCTTCTACTATCGGAGGTCCATCCATCCTTTATCCATGGCACATCGAGTGTTTGAGAGTAATACGTTAATTTTTTCCGAGTTTCTTAACTTTAGTTATTTGTGTTCTCTCTCTCATCTCCGAAGTGTAAGGGAGAGGAATAATTTCCTGCACTACGTTGTGGAAATTTCTGGTGGGAAAATACTTGGTATAACTAAAGTACGATAATTACGTATGTCTTGTATATGTTACATGTGTAGAACTCGAGGTGAAAAATTAAGGCGTTAATTATATTGGTGTAAATAAATGTTATTTATAACTTTGAAAAACGTTGTTGCATGATAGAATGTTCGTCATGTAGTGGTAGTGGAATAATCGGCCAGTATTTCTTTCACTGAATTACACAATTATTAATGTAATGTCTGTTTTGTTTCTTACAGAATCAGCACCTGAGGACTACAGATAATCATGTATATTTTCCTTTTATTGTTATGCCATTTCTAATTTATAAGTGGAATTGTTTGAATGTATTTATTGAAATTATATCTGCCATGTAATTCATATTGAATGAATTGTATCTGGGCCATTCCATGACAAGTGGACCAACGGTCCCCGCTCGACCATCACCGATTTCAATGAAATTTTGTGTGAACATAACTTGATACCTTCTATGAACATTTCCCAAGTTTTACATCCATCGATGAAATATTTGCGGAGATATAGTCATTTCTTTGACCCCCTACCGCAGCCTTCTACAGTTAGACAGCGATTTTTAGCAAGTTTGAGACACGTTATCTCACGCAGTATTCCGTTGAG
>KZ308993.1:1537916-1549560 GCA_000376725.2 Ladona fulva
TCGAATAATAGGCAGATACGTGTAAGGCACATGATTCACTAAATGATTCAATCCTAAGGACATGAGACTCAACGTTAATCAGGAAATAACGAAAATTAAGTGACGCAATGTAAAATCAGCAATAGACGAGTATGCTAATGTGCAAGATGTTTTCATTTTTACTTTTATATAAAGAAAATCGGGAAGAGTTACGAGAGGGTCTTGTTTTGTAAATGTGAACTGAAAATGTCCTATTCTCGGATCGTAACGAAATTCGTAATATTTACAGTCAAATATTAAACCAACGGAAAGCATGAACTTTTGGTCGGAAAATGAAACTTTTTATTCGTACACTTCGTGTTAATTAGTTATAAGGTACAAAGTATCGGGTTGATGTTATGTTTATTTGAGGAGATATAAAATGCCAAACTTTAATTTTTTCGCGCCACAATTTTTGGGCGGAGGTAACTACACTTTAATTCCGATTTCTCGGGCCTTATATTCCAGCGATGAAAAACCAGAATCAGGTTTTTAGAGGCATAAATGCTTAAATAAATGCTCTTTCTTATAAAAGTCATTTGAAAAAGTTCTGAGAAGGTCTTTTTTTGTAAACGTTAGCTGAATATACCCAATTTTCGGTGTCGTAACGAAATTCGTAATATCTACAGTCAAATATTAAACCAACGGAATGCATTTGGAAAATGAAACTTTTTATTCATACACTTCGTATTATGTAGTTATAAGATACAAAGTATCGAGTTAATATTATGTTTATTTACAGAGATATAAAATGCAAAACTTTAAAATGTTTTTCGCACTACACTTTTCGGGTGGAGGTAACTTCATGTTCATCCCGATTTCTCGTGTCTTATACGCCCGCAATGAAAAACCAGAATTAGGTTTTTAGAGAGATAAAGGCATGCTCTCCGAAGCTTGTCCTTGAAATTGGTCCACTTGACATGGAATCACCCATCTGTGAAGTTTGTTTCAAAATAAATGTGTGAAAAGAATACCGATATCAATGTAATTTCTACAATAACTAGCATACCTTCAATAGTGGTTCGATAAATTCTTAATTATAAATAAGCCAAATATATAATCGGGGTATAAGCGTACCAGGAATGCTATGAGAGCAAAACTTTTCATACATTAAGTGAATTTGGAAGTAAACATTCTCATACTTAGTTTATCAAGCACCCGACTGGGATCGTCGACGTCGTTCCTTGTTTCCACCTTTTTGCATGGACTATACACTTCTCTTAGTAGGTGTTCTGTGGTTATTAGTATAGTTAGAGGGATAGATGGGACCCAAGTGCAGGGTTTCGGGCTAGTGGTGCGATTTGGGAAGTGGTGCGATGGTTGATTGAAGTTGTGATTCTCCCCTATGTTAGTTTCGAGATTGCAGCCTTACGATTCCCAAAATGCTTCACTGCCAAAATATGGGGAGTTCTTAGTCTCAACAACCGGTTTATCCTAATAGACGCATTTTACGATTTCCACGAGTCATTATTTTACGAATTTTGCTCGTAATAATAGTACGGAATATAATAATCATAATACGTGCACTTAAACCTCCTTGGGTGGGAAAAACGAAAGGGCCGGACCGAAAGCTCGTCAACTAACCCCTTCCGACTGCAGTCACCACAATCTGCACAGTTTGGGCCGTCATGTCTTCAGTCCGCGAAGCGTTGCCTCCAAACTGACCAGCGCGAGCCTCCGGGTACCATCGCAAGGCAATTCTGAAAAAGAGATCACGGACGTTCTTATCTCACCCCCCTTTTCAGTTTTTTCCCGTCACATTTCAATCCTCATTAAGCATAAGGTAGTCCTCTTTCTATGAGCAATTAAAGACATGAATTATATCAGAGAGATTGCTCGAATCCACAATCAGTTTCGAAAATCTATTAATGAACTCAGATTGATAGAAATAATGAGTATACCTGTATGTGTTGATGTGACCTTCACTCTCGTAACACTCTTTCATTTAATTCATAATATTCAACATCTCTATTTGTTATTCACGCTATGTTTCCTCCACTGTTCTAACGTGTCTAGGGTATGTCTAATATAATGCTAAAAGCGCTAAAACAACTAACGCAAAAACTAGTGACGACACGGTGGAGTATTTTGTTTCCGGTTGTTTGAAAAATGTATACAAACTATGAACATTACAAAATATAAAATGTATAAGAAAATAAATAAATTTATAAATATAAAATGTTCCAAATGTATAAAAAAGCACACCATTTTATAATACGGTTTTCTTGTTTTTATCTCCAAAAACATTCGACACAAAGTGCGTCTTATGATCATCGTTAGCCATTTTTAGTCCGATATCGGATGTGGGCCTTTCTAAGTGTTTTCCACTTCTTCCTATTTCACCTTCTCGTTGCCATGTTACCCCTAAATACTTGATGATAACTCTGTTCCAACGGTTCTTTGGTATTCTTCTTGGCCTCTTACGTGAACGTGCATTCTTATAAATGGAGAAAAATGATAATTGTTTTCTTTTGTCCGCAGAATTCCAAACAGGAATCTCAACCCTTCCCGGAAGTTCCCCGACGCTCTTGAAACGACGAAAACCTGAGGAATAGTAATCCTTCGCTATGAGGAATATTAGAAGTAATATGTAAGGAGGAATACCTGTGCGGGAACACCTCAGGATAGAGTGGTATTGTCTGTCGATCGCACGGCTTCATTGACCAAGGTTCATCGGTGCCATCCACATACCACTGCAACGAATCACTAAGTTATACTTCGATCGGCAGATATTTGAAATTTATCTTACAAATGAAGCTACGATTAGATAATTTGTAAAATTGTGATATGTTTTGGACAATGGATATATATCCAGGAAACAAATGGGAATTAAAATTTTAGATTTTAATATATGTATTATAGATTTTAAGTTATGTAATATATAAATTAAATTATTTAATATTCTGTAAACATATCATATAGACTTCCTCTACATATAAGATATTCCGTCTTAAAGTGAAATGCAAGATCTCGTGAACGAGCTGTACCTTTCAAATAATTAAAATAATTTAGAAGGTTTTCAGAGTTGGTAAGCACATTCTTATTGAGTATCCAGCGTATGGATGAGGCCTCAGCTAGTGCCTATTTCGCCTAATTATAAAATAGGACACATTAAAGATAATAAGTTTCTTCTCATCTTTAAACTCATTTTGAGAACGCATCAATTAAAATGCTTCCCGTAAGAAATACAGATCATTAGAGATGATTAATGTAGCGTTAAATATTAGGAAGAATATTAATTAAAAACTTCTCGATGTTATCGTAACATATTTTCTCGGTTTCAACACACGCACGTGTTTATAAAACGAACCAAAATTTTTCCTTCTGAAAAACCCTCGTTACGAAGACATATTATGTTATTTAAGGCAAATTTAGGTTGTCACTGAATGTAGCAAATTCAATAATTAAATTATTTTTACCTTTAAAGTCTTGCATTTCCCTATCAAAGTCGACAACTTTAAAACTTCGTTCTTTAATAAATGTACTCAATCCGCAGATTACAAGAGTAACATTAAACGTAATACTTGATATTGTATGTTTGTAAATAATAATTATGTCTGTATTTAAAAGTAATACTTGATCTTAAAGTAAAACTGGGTTAGAGTCCAAATCATCAGTTTACTAAAGGAAACTTATACGAGAAATACATTTTCAAAGGAGATAAAGTTTTAACGAAAATTAATATGGTCGTCCGTTAAACAGACCTCCTTCACCAACCTTAGAAACTTAAAGGAGAATTGCCCTAATCCCCTGCGGATCCTCCCTTACTTGCATTCTGTTAAGCTTTTATTTAGGGGAAATGTCATTCCACACTTCTTAGACTATAAACGAGTGTTTTGGAAGCCGCTATTCGTAGGACATATTTCCGTAACCCTTAGTACGGGAAAGCAACTTAAGTATGTATAGCAACGTTATCGTAAGTCTTCCTATTGCCATACTGAATGCCTTTATCACCAGATTAAGCGGACAGAGGAATCCTTGTGGCAGGTCCTTGAGCGATACAGCAATGACGTGAGTGTCGTTTGGTACTTCGATGACCAGAGTGCACGGCGGATCGGTCAAGTTGGCCCATAATCTAGCTGCGGAGTGCTTCCCGCTGCCTTCCAAAGATAGTGTTTGCTGCAAAGAAAACATCTCTCATACATTCAAAGTTACTGGAATCACATATTTCCTCTATGGAATTCTATTCTTACGCTTTGACAGTTGAGTAAGACTTTTTTCGGAGGACACGTTTATTTTCTCAAGAGCAAAGGAAGAAAATGATAAATATTATTTGGAGGGAGAAAATGATAAAAATTATTCGGGAGTTAAACGTATTTATGACATGGTGGTTCCAATATTAGCAATTAAACTTTCATATTAAGTAATCTCAACAATAATTTTCATCGTTATACAATCTCTGGCAAGATGATTAGTAATAAAAATAGTGGAAACGTTAAAATATCGTTGAATTGACTCTGGCGGTCAATTCGACGTGGGACCCAGAGTATGGACTCATAAGAAGCTCGGGTTCGTCAGGCGATTTGCACATACGAGTGGAGTAAAAAATCGTGAACGGAGATATTTTGCGTGAATTAGACCAGTCATCATCAAAAATTCTTGAAATATGTGGGGCCATAGCGAAACATTGAAGTATGAGAAAAGGTGTAGAGACGAGCTGAGCGTCTATGGGTAACGATAAACCCAGCGTTATACATGACATTTCGCATTGTGTTATACAAGATGTATAGTAGTGTGAAAATCGCGAGGAGAAATATGATTCAGGGTTATGTTTAAAATTTCTCACATAAATCAGAGATAATATATTCTTGGAGGAGGCCATAGACATCGCCCCTCTGTTATAGAGACCAATCATATTCTGTTGGAAAATGGAGTAAGGACTTGTTTTAATTCTTTCTTGAACAACAGGCAGTTGTATCAGTGTAGGAATATTAACTAAAATGTAGGGTGCCCTTACTTTTAGGAACCATTGGGCTGTTGGCATTTATCGGATTAATTGCACTTACTATATAAAATCGGCAGATATCCATGTTGATGATAACTTGGAATTTCTTTTTCCAGTTTTTAATTGATATACGAGCGACAAAAATCTTCGTATACTCACGTAATATTTAAGTATTAAAATAGTACGAATAACAAACATTTCCTCTCATTTTACGGGGTGGAGGAATCAATGGTAAGGCTAGGTTTGATAGTTGAAGAACGGGGAAAGGTATAGAGACGGAAAGAAAACGAAATATAATGAATTAAATGAGAGAGTTGGCAAAAATATTAAAGATAGAACTTGGAAGGTTAGCTAGGGAGAAATCTTTCCGAAAAACTGTATTCTGTATCATCTAAGAGGAGGAAAGGGACGCGGGACGTTCCAAGGAGAATGCCATTCTAGACCTCTTTGAAGCAGTGTTTGGAAATCGGCTGTCGAGAAACAAGTTTTCCACAAATTAGCTTCCTGATTGGATTCTTTGAATTTCAAATGTAGTCACAGTTAAGAGCTGAGACTCCATACTAGCAGATGTGAATATCGTCCCACATTGATGCACCCGAGATTGCAACGAAAGAAGGGTAATAACGTTCATCCGATTTGAGTAGGGAATTTTAAATGGATAAATTGAATCGTAGAATTTATTAAATTTTTCAGTTGAAAATATAATTTTAGAAACTACTCCCTCGTGTAGCCTCACATATTAAAATTAAACTGAAGGCAGTCTCAACTGAAAGGTTGAGATGCGTTTGAACAACAACTGTAAGGTTGAGATGCGTTTGAACATTCATAATCGATAATGTCGAGCGTTAACGTTTATTTATTTCTCAATTTCCCCACAATCATTCATTTATTGGACAACTACAGTGGTGGACTTCATCAACATCACATGACGATCGGACCTAATCGGAAAAGCCGGGATTCGAACCCGGGATCTTGGGGTAGGAGTGCAAGCACGATAATCACCCCGCCACCTCGGCCGGTAAACCATGAGTATTCTAAGCGCGTTTTTAGAGGCTGTTTAAAGAACTGAACTCTAATTAGGAAATCAATTCTCACCTGAAAATCAGTTTGGCTGTTTAAGTCAGAATCTACGACGCACACCTTCGAGAGTGGAGCTGTGGAAAGGAAAATAAGAAGACTGCAAACTGTGGCTCATTTTCAAGACAGAAAATACGCGCTATTAGAGGAAATGCATGCATCTATCAAAAATGGTTTTTGCATGGAAGTAAGGAAGTTAGTAATAATAACGCAAACTCTTGTAAACTAGGATAAACATACCCGACAACGATGGCGGTAATTTAACAAAAACACATTTAACTCTATTACAATGCACTCATATTTGTTGCTTTACAAATTGTCAAAAATATCATTCAAATGAAAGAAACTACATTAAACGTAACAGAAACAGTTTCAATTTTCGCATTATAATTTGATGACTTTTTGAAATTTTAAAAAGAAATATTGAAAACCACTTGAACAGAAGCCAGTCACTTCTAATGTTTTGTATGCATAAAGAGATCCATACTTATTCTTTTTATAAATAAAACGATGTAAATAATTTAGACTGACATATCTTTGAAAGAATATATTTGTTTTTGAATATTTTACTAGTATTTTCTACTTTCTGTGTCGAAAACTTCCACTGTTGTTTTTAAACCCTAAATTTGTAATATTTTCAATAAAAAATCGTCTACGTACCAGTGTTATGTCTTAGTGATTTATTGTCTTTTACGCAAACAATAAATTATCTTAAAGAATGAAAAGATTCAACTTTTACACGCTTCAAGAAGTATTTTACTAAGCGACCGTGGCTTCCTTGCTTCGTGTCATGGTGTGGTATTTATAATATTTCAATTCATTCTCTTTTCATTCTCAAGGAGACGACTAATTTATGCTGGAAAGAATTGTCAGTATGTACAATAAATTGTATTTTTCTTAGAATTAAATGATATGCTTTTGTCTGAATTATTTGTTCGTTATCATGGAAGAGAGCCATTAACGTTTCTTATAAGGGTTAAAGATAACACTTGTATGAATGTCACTGATTGACTTACCCAAAAACAAGCACTATTATTCTAGGTTTCGCAGCATTTTCCCTCTCTTTGAAATCCGATTACAAAGCAACTTCGCGATTTAACTTACAGTAACGATAGTTACACCTAGTTTCATGCATCCTTTTTTCGTTGTAATGGGGTTTTTAGAATGTCCAAAAATCAATCATATTGTTGTTAATCGGCGTACTAGTGAAATAGTTTTCTCGCCATAAATTTTTATCTCAGGAGAAAGTAGTTGTTTCGTCCCTCAATCGGCATAAATTAAAAAAACTGACCAAAAATAGGAAAATATTTTTATGAGTCCTGAGTCTGAAACTACGCACAGAATTCCTTGATAAATTTTACTCAAGACTCAAATACGTTAATGTTGTGCATTAAAAGTTCACAAGGAGTCAAAGTTGACCGAATTTTACAAAAAAATTCTCGTCTTCTTCAAAATTCTACACCTTCAAGCAGATTCCGAATCATTTAAAGTCATTAATCGGGTAAAATATGATGCATAAACCTGATTTTTACCTTTCATAACTCTCCATTCTAATGGTAATAATAGACTAATTTCATACCCTATGTAATAAAATTGAGGGCCCTTGTTTAGCATAAAAAGTTTTCCTAAGGCGATGAAAATAGTGAAAACCTACTTCGATTTACTCGGGCTAAATCATAGCGGGAAATTCTTTGAAGCTTTATTTTTTTGAATGGATATCTGTAATAAAATGTCGCGACAGTTTACAATGCCAAGAAATAAGTAGACTCTTCGGCAACGATACAAGGGCTGCTCGTCACCGAAATAAATTATTTATACTAATCTTTTTGCAGTGTTACATGCAGGAAATACGGAACTCTTCACCGCATTTCTTAATATTGATCCGTCGGTCATTACATTATACTCAGGAAGATAAATGGAGCACTGTTTCATCGGAGATAATATTGATATTAAAAAACGTTTTGGCTTCGGAATCTCAATTGAGCATTCGGTAATTACTTGGTGATAATGAGTTATTTTTATTATTAATAACTGTGTTAGTTCATTGCTTACTTTTTGTAATAATTCTCACGTAATCATATTTGTCGATGACAACTGTAATTGGGCTTGCGGATAGTCAAGTGGGCAATGCGTTTGACTTCAGTGAAAGCGGTCCCGGGTTCGATTCCCGGTGGAGGCCGACGTGCGAAATGACCTTGGGTGTCAAAGCACTTTTAACAATACTACTATAACAACTGTAATTTTTCTTATTGAATTAGTTATAATAGCATAATATCGTAGTATTCTGTTCCGGTGATGAAAGCAAGGAGAAAGTACTTCACTCCACATCTTGCATTGTAAGCCTCATTTCTCTCTCCTAACTCTTGCTAGCTACTGATAGAGTATGAGGTACCAACCTGCTTTGGTCTCGAAATTGCCATTTCCTTTTAGGCATGAAATTATATATTTTAAGACTCATCAAATGAAAATCTTTTAGATGCGGCCCGCCTAGCTCTATCTATAAACTTATGCCTTTAAACATTTTGAGAATCCCTGATCTAGTGTAACCTAGATAATAAATTACACGGCGTTAACTTATCTGTTTCCACTGTATTTTTTCAGCAATTCAAGTGTGGAAAACAAACCTTCCGTCTACTCAGAGTTGTTTCCTATGAAGAGGGCCTACGCAGAGGTAAAAGCGATGCGACGGCGGAGGATTTTTAAGTAGAATCCGAAGGGAAATTCCAAGAAAGTGATAACGAGTGTTTTGACACGAGTCTAAAATAAAAGTGTATCCCACCAAGCACATAGGAGCGTGTTGAGTGGACGAAGAGCGTGGACAGACACAGCTGAAGGAGCATTCGGATACCGAGAGTTCCGGAGAGTCCTGAAAAGAGAAGTTCATTGTAACAAAGGAAATCATACGTGTTTTCTCTTTGCTAAGTAATATGGTAACAAGACTTTAACTCAAGGAGAAACAGATGTGAAAAATAACATGACATGACATGACAGGGACACGAACCCAGGTCTCCCACATTCCGAGCAGGTATTTTGACAGGGCGTGGCATGGTAGTTTATCGGTGACAATACATGCCAGGAAAGTAGGAGATAGCTCAGCTAATACTTTTCTTCTAGCACCTGAAGATGATGGCTTCGTTATTGAATTGCGTATTTAGTCCAGTCATTTAACACATCCGACCTTGCAAAAGGTCATGTAGTTCTAACATTTTAATATGTTGTTAGGACCCATGTCGAGAGTAGGAACATTTCGCAGCTTCGAAAAACCTGTGCGAGCTGCTGGATTTCCAAAAACAGCCACAATTTCGGTTTTTGCTCTAAATATCCTTAAGTATGCATCCTACAGAAAAGGTTAATAAATTAGATTTTATAAATCGTAACATTTTCCACATTTTAAGTAATTTTTAGAACTTTTCGAGAAAGCTCTTCAGAAATTAGCTATATTGTACAAAAATTTCCGTTTTGGCCGTGTATCTAGCCTAATATCGGAAAATGCATTTATTCCACGAGGAAACCTTGATTTACCTCGAAAAGACAGACGTAGATTCTTGTACAACATATGGTGAAACATATATAAACTAGTGTTCAAATCTTGTACACAATTGTCCAAGATTTTCACTTCACAGATCGATGAGAAAAGGCCAGAAGCTAATGTGAAAAATGCTATTTTCCAAAAAGCGATATGGTACCCCAGTAACCATTAAGAAGTCGACAATGAGGTAATTTCATGAATTTTACTACCAACTTCTAAGGATTAATGCACGTTGTTGGTAAGCCTAGCTTTATTAATAACTCAGTGAAGCAATAGAATTTTTTCAATGTATTTCTTCCAATGTGTTTTGGTGGAAAACTAGAATAATTTTCGTCCATAAAATCTTCAATCACATCAGTAGCTTCTATGTGAACCAGTTGAAACTTTGGTTCTCTAATCAATAAATTTAGAGGAAATGCGTTCTTAGAGGACTATGCAATACTTAGAACGAAGTAATTGCGTTTGAGCGATAAAAAATGCAGCCTTTCTTAAGCGTGTCGATCTTCTATTATCTGTAAACGAGTTTGACATATGAAGACGCCGAAACCAGGCAATGCGTATACAGCCAAACGATAAACAACAACCTGTCATGGACACGAGGCTGAATTCACGGAGGAAGGTACTGTTAAGAAGTTATAGCAATTTAGAATTGTAAGCAGAACTCAGAAAAATTCGAAAAATGTATTTTTCGAGCGTTAGTGTATCAAGTATTCTCATTTTATCGTCTACGGACTAAAGTTAAGCAACGTTCGTTATGATTTGCAAAAATTCCGTTAGAATTTGTAACTTTCAAACTCGAATGAGCAATGGAATTGCCTAGGTCAGCATTTGCTCTTTCGCAATTCTTGTGAAATTACGAAAATAGCCTCGCCAGTCTTACTCAGTCAGCTCAGTTAGCTCAGTCGCCAACTCTTATAGTCTCCAGTATTATTGCTGCTTACAATAACATGCGCGCGGATTGTATGCGCCTTTTACAATTCAGATTTACACTTAATTTGTAGATTTCGATGAAACTTTACCTTGATTCGATGTCGATGTCCTCCTGTGCATGAATCCGCCGTTCTTTGCTGCATGTCTCAAGAGCAACTGCTTTGCTCGAACGCGGATTGCTGATAAGAGTGACCCCTGACCTCGGAGGCTCCAAGTCGTGGATTCATTCCAGATGCAGTGAGATATGACGCTTCAGCCGGTCATTGTAGGTATTCTTATTTTCGTTACGTACAGATGTGGTCCATTTAATTTATCGCGAAATAATTACGTTTCGTTGCGGTTATTAATTCCTGTGGTTTATAAGTTAACTCTCGTTGCGGTTTCATAAGTGAAAATCGATTCCAATATGCCGTTGTCTGCATCATCGCAACCTCGAACTAATGAAATAAAATACAGAAGCTATTTCTCCACGAATGGTCCTCGAAATCGAATTAGAAGATGGGATGGGAATTAGAAGAATCGATGGGAAGACGAATCGGATGTGTGCAGACATTCGCTTTATAAGATTTATTATTCATACAATTTATCGGTACGATATCCGATAAGAATAATTTGTGCAGTGAATCAATAAGTGTAAACGCGGCTGTTGAAACTTAGAGTGAAAAGTCTGTCTGTACAATAAGTATTTATTGAAAAAACTTGTACGAATCCACAAAAACTTTGGCACACATTTAGAAGCGGTTTCGGCGTAAATTATCGTCATCATCAAAAAAAGATTTGGCGTGAATTCACTCCGAAATGCAATGAAATTCCACCAAGTATCGTATCACATATAGTAAGTATAATACTATTGATTTCTGTCTGTACAGTCTTCAGTACGAAGGCTGGTTTGAAACTCATTCCTCCATCATAAGCAACGAAAGGCTTTGGAGAGGGGGCTGAGGCGACAAGGAAAATGAGGAGTAAGATTGTTTTCCATTGCTATTCTCACTGAGACAGAATACTGTAAGCAGATCAATTTTGCGTAAATGAAGCACAATGACTCTACCAGTAACATTTTTCGTAACACTCTCAAACGAGAAACCTTAAATAATGCCATTATTCAGCATAGCTATTATTCTCACTCATATTATTTTTATTGTACT
>KZ308994.1:5779-22971 GCA_000376725.2 Ladona fulva
GTACACTTTTGTCAACTTCGGATGAATTTCCTTAGGGGTTAATCCATCCAAAACGAAGAATTTTATGACCGCACGATATTCAAGTTTATCCATTTTAACAAAAAACACGAAAGACGTCTACTGCAACAATAAGTGTAAACAAACTACTTGAGAGAACAAGTTGAAACTTGTATTACGAACTAATGACACATGTGCCCAAGCATCATAAATTTTTGCTGATTGGAAAGCCATCTCTGTGTCAGGCCGAGAACGTTTCACCTTACCCTCTTATATCTGGTTCTCCTAAGCTCAAAAAAATTCCGTCGTAAGATCATAATAACTCAATATATTTCTTACCATTATTTATAATATTTATTCCACTGTTTTCAAGTCATGAAAGCCTTCTTTACTAAATTTCTTATAAAAATTATAAGAACTTATTATCACCATGCACTTATATGGGATAGTTCATGAAATCAACATTCAACAATGACCTTAGCCATCAAAGGAAAAGGTTGTTTATTTCCCAAAAATTTTACAAAATTTCTATGTTTCATCAAAATCCTCGAAAGTTCATATCTATATCAATATTTCATGACTAACATAAGAATATTGGATCATTTTCCTTTCTTGTGACACTTGTCTCAATTTCTAGGACCAATGTTTCTAATTAAATTTTGTAAAAGAAACAACCTCTCATGTCAAGTCATGAAAACGTAATTTACATTCATCCCTTATGAAAACGAATTATGGACTCCTGGGTTAGAACCCGGGCCTTTACAGAGATGAGAATAGTTTTCCTGAGGGTTTCAGCATCGTAGAAACACAATGCAGTTTGTTTCAGATCTCTAAGGCAAGCCAGTTCTGAGATAAATTGGGGGACGGACAGACATTTGCTTTTTATATACATGATAATGCTTCTTTAACGGATGACAATGATAATTCAAATGAAATTCGAATGTATAGTCAATTTGATTTGAACTTTGAAAAATTTAGCAGATTCCATTCAAAGAGAAGAAGAACAATTCCCACATCAATAATAAAGAGTAATAAAAATCGTCCATATAATTACCTCTCTGTTTTCGGATGTAATCCATAATTTTATGTTCACCTTCTCCAGGAACATTGGCATCTGACAATATGACTTTTATGTTTCTCCATCCAGGATCATTATTCAGACGGTCATGAATGTAATAATGAAGGCAAGCAGATAATCGTGCCATAAAAGGAGTTCCCTGAAAATAACCACCATGAACAGTGTATACAATTTGTAACAGCTATAAATGAACACACTCAAGAAGAATATTTAAGGAAAAGGAACACAGCTACGGTAAGACATAGTTTTAGGATAGCTCCAAAAGCCCTTGTTTCAGGAGCAAACTAACCGTTGGAGAATTCCAACCAGCAGTGGTTAGGATTCTCCATGGTTGTGCTTCTAAAGTATACTTGCTCTACACTCAATACGTATTTCGCCAACTACGTATTGAGAACAATACTTGCAAAGTGTGACCACTAAGAACCCTAACCCCTGCTGGTTGGAATTATCCAATGGTTAGTTTGCTTGCTAACAACGGCTTTTGGAGCTTTTCTCAATCTCTAACTCTCAAGAAGTACAGAAATATTTTGCTCACAGGTGTAATGCAGTTGCTGTCAAAATGGCTTCCCTTTGGCTTCTCAGGAGGGACATGAACACCCTTGCTCTGTAACTCTGCCCTTATTCGAGCTACTTCCTCAATCTTCTCACCTGTTTCCTTGGAAGCCCGAAATCTTCTAGACCTCTGCTGGTTCATTTTTGCTCTTGGAGCCTGGTGAAAAATGAAGAAAAAGCAACATAGCAACTATATTAAGGCAATACCCTTAAGAGGAAGGTTTACATGTTTATGTAGAAGGTAAAGAAAAATTAATAACATTAGATTATAAGCTAATCTGTGAAGTAACTACTTTTCAAACTAAAGCATGAAAGATGTAAATGGCACTCATACATTTTTGCATCAATGAGAACAAAGATATTGCTCAAAATTTAGATAATTTCAAGTTTTAATCACTGAATTACAGCTCATTTTAGATTTATTAACTCTTTATATCTCAAATATATTTTTTGAACTGACTTTAAAACTTCCTCTTAAAGAACAATAGGAATAAATACAAATAAAAAACTAGTATTAAAGTATTTAATACCAATTATTATCACGTGGAAGCAAACATTTTAAATAAATAATAATGGTCAATTAATAATATAATCATAATAATGATAATGACTTTTTTGGGCAAGATTGAGACTATCAAGTTTCTTCTTAGATCTAATTTGTAATAATAATACATATAATAAATAAAAATTAAATGCTAGTAAAATCTTTCTAGTGAGTTAAAGGAATTAATTTTTGTAGACTGTAGAAGTAAAAGAGGAATGTGTTTGTGTTCACATATTTGAGTTTAAAAAAGGTTCAAACACTGTAGCTTGCAAGAAAAGAAAACAGCATAACAACACTCATTTATCTTCCATCCCTAGATGATGGATACTTTGATGCTGAACTAATAGTAATATTAGAAAATAGATCTTATTCAGGCAAAATTTACACTAAGGGTCTCCTCTTCCATCTAACCCAAATAAATATTGGGAATAATAACCCTTCAAAGTGCAGCCAAGGAGTACCTAATCCTTCACCTACTGGAATTCTAATTTGCTTGAAAAAAATTTCTTTCGGGAGCTTTTAATATTCTAATGAAAATCTCTTGAATAAATCTACAATATAGTATCTATATATATAATACCTCAGTTTTTTGACTTTGTAAAGAGATAAACTTACCACACCATCTATTGCCATATACAGCAACTTTCTTGGACGAACAATTTTGAATAATCTGTCGATACACTCAAAAATGGCAACCATCATTTCGTCTTCATCCTTGGGTGCTGGCCTGTGTATACATGGTTTTGTTATGTAAGATGCACAATATTGGAATTTTAACATAAAACTTAATAAGATCAACTTCAGTTGAACAGTTAGCTGATATTATTTCTATCAAATCTGACTCAAACTTAATTAGAGTTTCTGAAAATTATAAGACTCCGACAAAATATTTTAAATCTTATTGTTTAGAAAGCTTAAGTCTTAAAGCAGAGACAATCCGTGACAATCAATGACTAATAAGCATTCTATGGTAAACTTCGATTTAAAAAGAAAATCTCAATAATTATACAAAACAATGAGCACTTCTCAAATAATAAACTTCCATCAACATTTTCGAATTGGCTCATAAAATAGATTGTTTAAAAGACCCTTCCACAAAATAAGAAACTTTCTTATCGGAGTGCTTGTTGGGTAATTACATCAAGCAGCAAATGCTCGAAAAAATTTTGGTGGGAAAATGCTATTACTATATTAGGGTTTTATCTCTGCTCATCTAGCCTTAGCGTAAGATATTTAGTAGATAACATAAAAATAGGCCTACTTATCCTCTGGATGAGTACAAGGATGAATGATTCCATTCATATCCAAATACAGATTGTCGAATTCAACACCATTTGGATTTGGCTGTGATGAATCAGCGTACACTTTGACTCCATTTATTTCCTTAGGCTATAGAAACGTAATTTTTTAAACCGAAAGTTACGGATATTAGTATTATTTGGAAAATTTTCAATACAATCATTAGCATACTTACTCTCTCCTCGATACATTCCACGATGACAGAAGGATACTTCTTACTTAACCAACGAAAGAATGCTGGAACTCCCATTTTTGTTACTAATGCAAACAACTAGGACGAAATTGCAAAGTTACAAAGTTACTCACAAAAATTACGATAACATTCACTTCATGTTTTCAATTTTTGGAAGAATGACGGCGGAACAGAGAACAGCTATGTTGAGAAAGAAGCTCTGATACCGGTTTTATGATTCCTAGTGACACCGTGACTCTTTGTGAAACTACCAACTAATTCCAGTCTTCACATTCTGGCGATTCTGAATTTCCTGTATGTTAAACTACATGTAAAATAGCCAAATTATTTATATTTATACTACTTATTTATAATTTTGAATAAATTAGAAGTCTAAACAGAGCCAATTTATGTAGAGAGAGTAGACGACTTGTTTATATAAAAGTATTTCGCTTAAGGCCTTAAGGGGAGAACGCGGGAAAAACATTTTCATATCATCGCGCATATACCATATTTTTGGTATCTCCAATTCGTTTCCTTTCTATTTTATATATTTCGCACAATTTTAAAACAAAAAAATCCAAATCTTTGGGACTGCCTCGCCTTGAAGTTAATTTTATAATTAACTTCAAGGCGAATTATAAGAGATAATTAACCAGTAAGTATTGTATGTACCTAGGTAAGTTTGCGGTTCCTCTATTTCATTAGTCTGCTAAGGCCGGATCTATAGGAGCATTTATTTGTTTTGGTAAATATCAAATATTTACCTTTGTTTTTCTTCAACGTGTTTATATCCTACTTAAAAAGGAATAAGTGAAGTAGTTCACATACGAGTATTAGGGAAGAACTTAATGTGTCTCATGATGAAGGTGCCTAGCGTTCAAAGTATAACATCCGTTCAATGACAGTGTACAGGTAGAATTGCCATCTCTCCAGTTTGACCCGGAGTATCGGTTTCGACACTTTTTCTCCGGTACCCTGGTTTAGTCATTATATCTCTGGAATTGTGAGTTATAATGTAATTTAAAATTATTTAAATATTCGATATAAGAAAATTGCACTATAAATAAATTTTAAGTGTCCATTAAGTTTGTACAACTATTGAAAAGAGACCAATTTACAGCTTATATGCTGAAAGAAACCAGCAGTAGTTCTTTTTAATTTTGTTACGATTATTACCATATGTCTCTGGCTAAGTCAGAAAGGTTAAAGTGAAAACTGGCATACTTGAAAAACCTCTGTTATTACAATTGTTGGTATGGGATGGCTATGTACTCATAGAAACTTAAATATAATTTTATTCAGTTTATGGAACAAGGGTTCTGAATAAAAATCTGACTGTTTAAAAATGTTGGATTTTGGTGAAAAATTCTTGGGTCAGAGTTCAGTGGTTCAGAAGTCAGAGTGGGAGGTAGTAACTCTATTACAGGGTGAATAAAAATATTTCACTGGCCGTAGTTTGTGCTCTATTTCAATATGAAATTAACATGAACTATATCATCAACTAAGTTCTCAAGGGATAGCAGGAAATTGAACCTTTTATTTCCTTGGTAGAAATACATCTTTCTTTTAACACATTCTAATTGGTAAATTTAATATTTTATTTTTAATCTTCAAAATCCCAAACTATTGCGAAATTCTCAATAATCAGAACAACTTCCAGGCACTTCATTTTAGCAGCTAATCAAATGCCATGACATTACTATGAACAAAAATTTAAAACAATAATACAAGCATTTAGTGGCAGGAAAGCAACCCTCATGTTAATTTCCTTTCCATATATACATACAGGACCTTACCAATAGGTGAGGTGGCAGGGCAACCACATTTCCTTTATATTAAATTTATACTCCTAGCTTCAATGCCTCTTATTGGAGGCCCCAAGTTGAATATAATGGTATCTAACTTGATGCTTGATGAATATTGGTTAGGGGATGCTTGCTACTCTTTTCCATTCTCAAATTATCTCCACTAAATTCAATTAAAATGAAGGGTTACATTTGACATCTTGGTGGTAAAATTGCTTGGCACAAGCTTTATGCATATTATATAGGCATTTACCATCTAATATTTTAAAAGTATCAAGCAGCTTGTTATTGATTATCATGACTTGGCAAAGATCCTTGACAAATGCTCATCCCAAGAATTACCCACCAGGAAAGTAAGTAACAGTAATAATTTAAATGTGCTTTGACAACTAAGGTCATTTTGCACTTGAAGCTCCCTTGGGAATCAAACCTGGAACTGCTTTCACCGAATTTGAACATGTACCCCAAAGGGATATCTGGAGGCCCCAATTATCCACCAATCCATGAAGATTTGCAAACCTTTGCTGCAATAAATTTATTTTAACATCAAATCATCCAATAGAAGAAAATCAAAATGAAAGGAGACAAGTTGAGGCTCATATCTTTAGATTTATTCCATATAAGGAAAGTACAAAGACAAAGCCAAACAGAAGGAAGGCAAACTATTAGTTTTCTTGAACATCATTTCCATTCATATCAAGAAACATAAATGAAAATAATTAAAAATACCTTGTAAAAGTTTAAATAACATCGATTTATCAGTAATGATGGAAATTCACTTTTTATCCATGGATGATTTTGCAGGAAACAGATGCTGGTTGTGCACATCAGCATGCTTACAGATGTGTTTATGTAATTAAGTATATATAAAAGTACATGAGTTGATGCTTGATTCTGTCAGAACATGTACACATAATTACTTAAACTCACAGCAATGCCAAATATCATTATACTTTGATCAAAGTTTACAGTGATCAGCAATTTTATTTCTTCACATGCTTTTCAAATACACACCACAGTCTCTGGAAGAAATCACAATGAATACATCTATACTTTCTGAAGGGACTCAATGAAAAATAAGATGAAAGCATCGATTCAAAATTTTGCCATCCACATATTGAAGTGATCCACACTGTGGATTCGGTATAGCATTCATATAAAACTCAAATATCTCTGAAATGTTTTTTAAGAAATCAGACAAAAAGTAAACTTTATATAAATCTAACAAGACTAGTACTTATAAACACAAATGATAAGCAATAATTATTTCGTAACAGCTCAACTGACTTCAAGAGAAAAATTTATTTTTTCAATTATTAGGATTCTGATAAAGATTCATAAAATTCTCCAAGCTTGTCAAGATTATAAATTAAAGAGGGAAAAATCACACAACCTTTGCTTGAGCTCTGGAAAAAGTTGTGCACACTCCAAGGGATCCAAGACCTAACAACAGATAGAGGAGCAACAGACTTTTGCAAAATCATGTGTTTGAGCATTCTTCCACCCTCACAAGAATATAAATTCACCTCTGCAACCACTACCTCTTCAGTGTGAGTGCATCACTGACTGAACAAAAGCACAAACATCAAAGCCATTTACAGTTTCAAGTGAATTTTTTTAACATCATGAGCTTGCAATTTTTAACATGCAATACATGGAATTCAACCCAACACACCTTATACTATCGAGCAGTCTGTAGCTCTAAAACATTTAAGTCGCTCAGCAGATCATCATCCATGTGACAACACACAGTCAGAGCTGCCTCTGAAGGCAGGCTCTTGAGGCACCGAAAAATCACAAGCCATGCTGCAATCCTCAACTTCATGAACTCAGCCTTTCTTCCCCAGAATTGCCAACAGCCCAATTATCGTCTTTTCTAAAACCTCTACCCAGTTCACACAGAATGCAGACCTTGGCTGGTGTTGGGCCGAGTTATCAGCTGTTTCAGATGTTTTTTGAGCTGGTTCCTCTAATGACTTGGATGAACCAGGAGTGGGGCTTGAAGGTTTGGGGAGATGTTCTTCTTTAGTATTTCCCTGTGAATCCATAATCCTTTTCTTTGTCGGTGGCTCATCTCCTACAATTGAAAAAAAAATGATGTATCATTAATTAATCACATTACCATTGGTGTAACAGCCTGGCAGTACCAAGGAAGAGAGGGCAATGAGGATAGCTGCCCTTCTCTTATTTCTGATCTAAATTTGCTAAAAATAATACAACAGAGAATAAAAATATATTTACTATATCATTAAATGTAGAAATGATAAGGTTTCAGGGCTCCCAGATAGCCAAGTGGGCAACATGTTCAGCTTTGGTGAAACCAGTTCCAGACTAGTACTACAGACTCCCAGTGAGAGCCTATGTGGAAAATATTATGGGCTAAGAAATACAGTACATCTAAAACTAGGGAAGTAGAGGTGAAAAACTTTTCATATTTCTCACAATATCAAATGTCAACACCTAGGTAATTGGCTACTTCCACCCTCCAAATTTCCCAGATGTGACGTCAGGTTGAGGCTTAGGAAACCAAGATAATCAGATCTTATGTTGCTTACCAACAGCAGTTAAAGACTTGTCTGAAACACTTCTTCTTTAAAGCAATACCTTCCCATTATTTCACAATTTAGGTTCAAGATCTTGGCACTAATTGGGAATCAAATCCAGGGTTTCTTGGATTATTTGCAAATATACTAATATACCACATGCTAAGAATTCTGGAGACAGATAATAATCGTTAAAGGCAGCCATAATGTAGCATTCTTAGTGTTATGATGTGGGCAGCCGATTCTAAATTTTTGGGAGGGTAACTCCAAGATAATTGATTCTGCTGCTTTAATAATTATCCCTTAAGACCTCAAGAGTGATTTAAATGTCTTCTATGAGAATTTCAATGAAACTGAAATGCAGTATGTATAATTTCAGTTATAAGCAAATTGTGCTCACTTCACTTTTAATCAAGTTGATTAAATTACCCCAACTTCAAACTGAAACAACTAAATAATCTAATTATCATCATCATCCATTAAGATATCATAGCAATTTTATGAAAAGTTTTGGAAAATTTTCAGGATACATATAATGTAATAATTATAGTAATTTTGATTAAAATATTAAGAAAACAAAACAAGAAAGTAACAAAAACATAACTTCTGTCTTTTAAATCTTTATTTGATTTTCTGCTAGTTGATTAAGTTCAAAAATTTTGTGGGAAAAAAAATAAAAATTATTAAATAAAAAATTTTGAATGTTTGCACACCTCTAATAAGTTCATTTATTTTAGCAAATTTGAAAGCATAAAATAACCTGAAAATTTTGGTAATGATTTTCAGGCTTTTCACAATGTGTGTGAATTATTTTAAAACTAATATTTTAAGGTCTATGTGGAATAACAGACGTCATATGCATTAAATAGTATCTACTGGTGAGTTTCTTTTGAAAACAAAACTTCTTCTCACCTTCAACATTAGAAGTTTCTTCTGTGTTTGATGGAGCGCTAGATGTGCTAGCAACATCTTCAATCTGACGTTGGCATGCACGAGCCTTGTTGAGCAAAATGGCAAGAGTATTAGCCAATGAGGTGGGTGGTGATGGCCCAACGCCAGATCCATATACAAGAGACAATGCACGTAGATCTCCATTTAGCTTGTAGGCAGTAGCTCGAACGCTAACCACCTCAGCAATGTCAGTCAAAGAAGACACCAGACTGTCTATGAGATTACAGGTTTGTTCATTCAGTACATGTGATGCAACCTGCAAAAGAGAAATAACAAGCATTTCAATAACTTTGAGGATACTAAATTACCATCTTTTTGGTTTATAGATGGCATGAAAAATATGATGAAAATAATCATCTGTATCAGCATAATCAGAAAGTGCCCAAAACAACATTTTGCTGATTAAATCTTCCTTACCTTTGGAAAATAGATACATAGAAAATTGTAGACGATCCCATTATTCAAAGAGGTCCTTTCATCTAGAAGCACAGCCTCAACATAATCCACAAAATAATTGCTATTTGTCAGCACTGATATGTATTTACGATCCACATGCTGTAAGAAAACACATAATTTTAAATTAAATTTTCAAATGAGCTCTACAGATCATACATATTAACGCACTACATATTTTAGCCAATTTTCGATGATTTTCATGGTAAAGAAAGTCATCAATAAGCTACTTTAGAGGTAAAAATGAGGAATGCCTTTTTGCCAATTTACTTTAATTTATAATCCTACAAAATTAGACATTTACAAAATACCAAGGCAAAAGGGAGTTAAATGACTTATAGGACAGACATACTGTCTCAATAGGTTCCATCCTTTGTCTTAAAATAGGAGAAAATAATTTCATAAGCAGCTCCAAAGAGACATAATTAACATCAAAAGAAATAAATAGTTGTATCATAATTAATATCCATTAAAGGAAACCAGAAAATTCTTCCCTGACAGATGCTCAGTTAAATAAAAATTTACCTATAAAATACTGACTTTCTCCAAATTCACTGATAATGAGTGAAATATTTTCATTGGTTGAGGCTATGGCCATACAATATGTATTAGGGAAAATATATTATAAACAAGATTAGATTTTTTTTTACTTTTGGAAGGCAAATTTGATAACAAACCTGAGCATGGAAGATGTCCAACCAGAGTTTGGGAAAGAAAGTCATATGCAAAGGAACTCCTTCAAATCCAAGCATGGCACTTAAGCCCACCAATGTCTCTGACATACACTCGTTGTTCACTGCTAGGCGGCACATAACATCCACAAATTGGTGGTAAGGTGAGTACACTTCCATCAGAGCTTCATCATATTCCTCATCTACTCCCTGTTCAAGGAAAATAAAGCAGGATAAGGAAAAGAAAATTGAAATTAACTCACTATTAGTTATTTCCTGTTCTGAATACAAAGAGAAACCTATAAATTACACAGGTTTAAGCTGTCAAGAAAAGGTTTCTTATCCTAAATCTGATGATGAAACAAAGAGTAATATTAATTTTGAGCAAATATTAAGATTGATTCTGTAAAAGAGATTATTTATGTCAATTAGGAAAGCAAATATGATTATCTGCAGAGGAAAAAACTAAATATTGCATGACTTATAAATGAGCATCAGTAACTTCTTCTAGTCTTTGTACTTGGAAATTTTCTGAATCATTCACGCTAAAGAGCAACCAACTGAGGTTGTTTCCAAGGAAACTGAGAGACAAAAGATAAGGGACTCTGGAGGAATTGAATTAGAAAACTGAAATCACCCAAACAAGAAATAATTAGAAGTAACATGTACCTTTGCTGCTTCTAGCTGAGAATGAGGGACTGCCATTTGAACCATTGGTCTCCTTGGACCAGGAATATGGGGTCCAGTCACCATGGAGCTCTTATGGTGGTTAGAACCCCTACGAGGGAAATAAGGTCCCACAGGGACTGGGATGGCACGGTGGCCATCTTGCAAAGCAGCATGGCAGTGGGATAGAAGAGGAGCTAGCACTTGTACAACTTCCGCAGGAAGCAGTAGTAGAAATTCTTTCAGCAGCTCTGAAACAGATCAAGTAAAATGGAATCTTACTGAATCTAGAAAAATTAATTTCAAGACAAATCTTTCCAGCAAGAGAGTTTTGGCATTTTTCATATAGATGCTCCTTTCATTGGTACTCACATATTATTACTATGCCACAACATACAAATAGGAGATTTAAATTTACACTGCATCATACTTTATTATTACCGTATTTACTCAAAAATAACCGCCCCCTTTGTTTTGGGTTAACAAATATAGGAAAAAAATAGTATGCGAATATAAGTGTGCGTGAAAAGTGAATTACGCGAATATAACTTCCCCTCTGTTTTTAGGACGATATGAGGGCGGTGATATTAGAGTAAATACAGTAGTTTATTTGCTCTTTAAATTGTCTACAGATTACAATATAGATTATTTCATATTTTAAAATTTCCTTTGCAGAAAATGATCTTTAATTAATTAAATAAAGAAGTCAAATGTATCTAAAACTATTATTCTTAAGAAAGTTTTCAATTTATTATTATTAATTTATTCATCACTAATTAATATGCCCAACATTATTGCATCTAGAGTAAAAAACGAAGTCTATCACAAAGTGTTTTTCTCCTCAAAATATTTTTTAGCACATTGATTATATGTTAGTACCATATTATTTATGGTTTACATATCTAGATTTACATTCTTTCATTGATATTGTCAACATTTTTCTAGGCAATCCTTCCTTATCTCCATTGCTTTCCATAAGAGATTCTTAACAATACCATATTTTGACACAAACCAATTATTCTATAAATAATTTCAACAGTCACATCTTAATACCACTTAGTATTCTTATTCATCAAACACCAAACATAAATATGGAGTATTAACTAATACATAAATTATAACAAGTATTAACAGCACAATTGTGCAGAAAATATTTATTAAGCATCCAAGGAACAAAATGAATTACCTGTTGAAGACTTGTAGTTATTATTTGTAAGTTTTATATTTCCAATGTGAGGAGAGAAAAAAATTTTTACTTTCACATCTTGAGTGTATAATTTATAAAGAATGAAGAAAATTGAAGATAGATTCTAAGGTACATATACCATAAAAATTTTTTTCCAAGGAAAAACTGCAACAAATGAGAATATAGGAGTAGTTGACCCTTTTGAGCCTGTCGTGAATATACAATGGAGACTTGCCTATGCAAACAAACAAATGTTGTGTATAGACAACACAGGTATAAGTACAGGCTAAAACAGAATCAGAGCATACAGGTATAGTGTTTGACCCTTTCTGGCCCTAAAGTGCAGGAGCTCCTGACCCCTCCCACAGCAATTTGATTGCGAAAACTTAGTGCTAAGGCTAATTTTCAACTCTATTCTCAGCATGGGGCAGCAGAAAACAAAATTTTATTGCAGTTGTTTTGCTAAAGAATTACTTGCTGCATTCATTGACAATATTGTCTTTGAAACTAAAATCTAGTGTTTCACGGATAACATACAACTTTTGCACAAAACTCTACTATTAATATGTTGTTATTAACATAGAAATAATCCAATATATTATATTACTTTTCTATAGGAGTATACTAAAAACAGTAATATTTTCAGTACAATTTCATTTAAAAGTTGTATGTTATCAGTGAAACAAATGTTTTTTATTCCCAAGGTAGTATTAACGATGAACGCAACAAATAATTCTTTAGGGAACTGATTGCATTTAAATTTATTAAACAAGGGCCCATACCATGGAAGGGTACCTAATGGGAAAATTACTATACCTGGCACTTACATAGGATCAAAAGTGCTCAGTGTGTGGGTGAAAATATTCCTCTCAAAGGTTAGGATTCTGGATGTATTTCTATGAGAATTCACCAATGCGAAAGGGTTAATAGTTTGGAATAGCTTCCAAAAATTATAAAAAATCTTTTTAAACATCCAGATCAAATGGTTCTCAGAGACAAGTTAAACATACCTATGCATAAAGTTCTCATCTCTGGTGGATTGTAAGTGTTTAGAAGAGTTGCCAGCTTCCTCAATGCATCAGCCCATTCTTTGCAGCTCAGCAGTATATTTCTAGCATCATGACCATCCCGAGATGTTCGCAGGCATCGTGCCATATCAAGCATTATTGCAAGTAATTCTTGTAAATCTCCACCAACATGGCAAGCAGTGGCTTCATGGTGCATTACATGGAGTGTATGCAATGCCTGAAAAAGAAGAAAAATTAAATATGGTTCCAAGACAAATATTAGATTGATTAAATAGGGCGAGGTGCAAATCAAGCTTCATCACTTTGAATCAAATTGGCTAAATATTTGAATTCTGTTAGAGTTATCATCATCGTCCAAAAAAATAGCATAGCAAATTTATAACAAGGCAAAGAATTTTTACAGATTGGATAAAATTCCATAATTATAATAGTCATTTTAATTGGTAAATACATGGAAAATTGAAAAATTAAATTAAGAAGGATAATGAAAACATAATTTAAAGAGTCCTTTGTGGCTATTTACAACATGAGTAAATGCCAACCTTACACTGCAAAGATTTTTTCTCACACTCAACTCTTTCTTTTTTTTTTTCAAATCATCACTGTACATATTAGGACACACAAGGTTAGGTGGAAGAGAGACCCAATTGGGCCTAACCTTGCCAATGAAATGGTAATCTATCTGAAATTGTTATTGATTTGAAGTTTTACAGATGTTGATCTGAGAATCTTGAGGTGTTTGTCAAACAAAAAATTAATTTCATTTTATTTGAACTTTATAATTTTTGCACATCTCTAGAAAAATATGTAAAATTTCAAAATACTTTTCAAAAATCTTTGTAAACTTTTCAACTTCCTTTATAGAGGTAAATTTTGATCCTAAATTCCTTTTCAAATGTTCTGAATGCTTCACAATTCATTTCAATACATTTCTAGAGAATAAGAATGAAACTACAACAAATAGTAATATGTGTAAATGAATTCAACTGGAATATAAAAGAAATTTTTTTGTAATGACAGTACAGGCATAATCTAAAATAAAGATTATATGAAGCATTTAGAAATAAAGGATAAAAAGACCTGTATTTGAAAAAAATCAATTGAATTGAAAAATGAATTACCTCAAACAGCATCTGGAACCCATTATTGTAGATAACAAATAATCTATCATCATCACTGTCAATGAGTGTTCGAAGTGCAGTGATTAATGTTGCCCAACACGATCGTCCATCAAGAACCTATGTTGAAAAATTATTCCATTGTTAAAACTACAATAAGTAAATCAAATGATTCACTAAATTGTTCCTCGAGCTTAAGCTTCTACAATACAAAAAATTAGGATTTACAGAGCAATATTGATTTACCAAGAACATACAATCACACTTTAAAAATAAAAGAAAAAACAAAGTATGTTATCCTCACAAATTTACAGTATTTCTCATGTATTTAATTCCAACAGACCTCTAGATATAGCTGTAATGTTTGTCTTCTAAATGTTGCTATCTCTCGTAACTCTTGTTCTGTTGAATCTGGCCTCTTTAAAACAAAAAGCTGCATCAATTTAAAGAGCTCCTCGACAGCCTGAAATAAATCATACACTGTGATTAACTTTCACAGAAACAACGACTTTATTTGGGTGCAAAAACTAAGGAAACAATGCAAAATAATATTAATTAATGATATGAATACTGAGAATTAAGTTATAAAAATAAATAAAAAGAAAGCAAGAAAATAAGAAATTTGTTTCATTTCATAGTTAATACAGAATGCAAAAGGATTACATTTCAAAACTTAAAGCAAATATTGGTGACAGAAAAATTCCAACATTTGAATGACTTTCACTCTAGATCAGTAGCTAGAAAATTTTAACCCTTTCTTGGCCCAACCAACCATCTCAAATTATCTACTTTGGGTCAAACCACCTTGTAAAACTCATATTCCACATGCTGAGGTTAGACTGAATTAGGTGACGTTTCTGGTAAAAACTTTTGGGTGCTTTAGCCTAAGGTATACTTGCAGAGATGTGCGGTTTGGCCCAGAAAGAGTTAAATCTGAGATAATTCAAAGATGGCTAGCAATGCTGAAATAATTCTTTTGAAGCATTAAAAAAAAAATCATCATTTAGAGTCCTGAAATAAATACTTACAGTGCTATATTGCGTTGGGTAAGGAGTGATGTTTTTGAAAGCCCAATGGATATTTTGATGAGCCGCAAGATGCCGGCAAAATCCCCTCGACTGCTCACATACTGTCCTCAGCAGTCCATAATATGCAGGCAACATGGCTCGGTTGAACTGAACCACATCCTGATCATTGTGATCAGCCCTGTAGCAAGAAAGCCATCACTCAAATTATGAACAACAATTTCAAACAACTTTTCTAAATGCAATAAAAAAAAGAATTTTCAAACAAGTTCCTAGATACTCATTTTCGTTTATTTTGTGGTGATTTTGCAACTTGATATGTAAACTGGTACATGAACAACTAATAATGAGAGTATTAAGAGCAAAGACTTACAGAATGTAATTAAAAGCTATGTTCTTTGTGACATGAGGATTTTGAAGAATGAGCTGCACATTCTCAGGACAATCTGTGCAAACGTGGTGCCAAAATAGTAGCACAGCTTGCTTATTGTGATGGACAGGAATAGAAGGTTCTGCTAGTTTTGGATGGAACAGCTGCCATAAGTCCACAAAATACGGCCCAAACTGCAATTAAAATAGAAAGAACTATAAACAGTTTCCTGACATAAACAAATTTAATATCGACTTATGATAACACAGCAAAGATGATAATTGCCAGAATTTATCAAAACCAAGCCGTTAGGCTGCCTTGATTTATTCCAATTGGCTTTTATGTACTTAATTAGCAATTACCAAAGAAGATAAATAAAAAATTACTAACCATCAATTTTTCCACTTTTGAAATTGCACAATATGTGAGAAGAGCAAAGTAAGCTGTTAATTTTGAAGTACCATGAGCCTGTATGTCAATATAAAGGCGAGCAGGTTTCAGCAACCTCAGCAGCACCGAATATATCTGTAAAGAAATAGTGGATTTCATAATCATTAAAGAGAGAAATTCAAGTTGGAAACAATTAATTTAACAATTTAGGAATGAAACGACTTACAAAGGGATCATTACAATTTCAAGTCTTAAGACTATTGTTCAAAATAATCATTTTAACAAAATCTACTGCTGTAGCCTCAACTTGTAGCTCTCCACAATAAGAGAGGAATAAAATGCAACTTTTACTCAATAACACAGGATTTTATTCTTACAGGCTAAAATTCTTTTATACCAATGTCAAGGATTGAAACCTAGGTTGTGAGAATAAACTACTCTAACATTGAGTAAAATTTGTGCTTCATTCCTCTATCATAATCATTATAGCCTTAATTCTTGCATATTGCATAAGCAATCATTATTTATCACTGTATTACATATTCAACTAGGCTTCAATTAAAACAAATTTATAAATATACAAATTTGCTCCTCAGAATATATCAAATTAAAACTTTGCACACACTAAACTACTGAAATTGTGTGTGGGATAATACAAAGCATATTTACCCTATGAAGAATAGGAGTGGCTTCTGCAACAATAGAAGATGGATCACCAGGCCGAGAAAGACCAACTGAAGTCCCACGAAAGGCACGGAACCCCTGACGGAAGTTCACACTTGGTACCAAGGACACCAAAAGAAGGGCAGCAGCTTCCAAAGAGAAAGAAAATTTTATCAGAAACCAAAATTGTTTCCATATTTATTTCAGCTGAAATACATTTTTTAAATTTGCAGAAAATACATCTTGAAATTTAATTGTCATCCAGTTTGGAGTCAAATAATCTTGAACATGTTCTCTTTTATGTCAAGATGTAGTGGTTATGTAAACTTAACATAAACTACTTATCTCTCTTCCTACTTCAATGATCTTAACAGCACACACACCTTCGGAACTTGTTTATCAGGTAAGCTCTATATTCCCCCACAGAACAGACATTTGTTCTAAATCTTTTATTGTCCTTGGAGCGAGGTACTGGAATAATCTACCCAACCCCAGAATTAAAAGCCTCTCATTTAATTCCTTGAAACGAACAGACTCAAATATGCTACTAAGCAAGGAGAATTAATTTCACTGCACATCAATGCCAAGTATCTCCCACACTTCTATTAACACAATTAACATTATTGCTATCATCCTTCCAATCTTCATAGCATACATAATTATTAGTTCTATTACTTT
>KZ308994.1:34069-49000 GCA_000376725.2 Ladona fulva
AATTGTTAAACTTTGATAATTAATAATCTATATTGAAGTATCATATAGTATTAATTAAATTAAAATAATTCTAATAATACTGGTAATAAAAAAACTAACTAAAAAAATAGGTTTTAGAAATTTACGAAAGAGATGGTATTAAGGTAAGCTGACAGTAGTTTTAGCTGAGGCAGAATGAATCTATATTCTCAAACATAATTGCCATTTTAATCAGTGAAGTAACAATGAATCAATTTTAAATTATGGGATATTTATATCAATCAAACAAATAGAAACGAGTTATCAAATCAATTAAGATATCACTGGACAATTTTCTAGAAACTCGTACCAAAGAAATAAAACAGGATTCAAAGTTTTGCCAAATACATATTACTCCAAAATAAAATAATTATGCCAATTCCAAAGAGCAAAATACGTTTAAGCTAATTGAAATGCATAAGCATTATCACCTTAATGAACTATATGAAGAATATAAAGAAACTGAAGTGTAAAGGATATTAAAATAAACATTACATAAAAATTCATGACTATTATTAAGACTATCCTCAATCATTACATAATAATGCAAAATGTTTTAGAAAATTGATTCAGAAGGTGGGCAACAATACTTCCACTGGGATTCATCACCAGTCAAGAAGAGTAATTAACACAATTATATGTCATCTTGCAGCTTATCTTCTTTTTATAATCAAACAGAACTGAATTCTAGATGGCAAACATCAGAATATTTCTTTTCAGGAATTTGACAGGTTTTAAAAACAGCAGTTTTTATGTTGATGATGATAATAGCAAATAATTTATACAATACCTGCTCTGACTCTTTGATTGGCATGGGATATCAAGAAGTGCTCAACCCAAGTATCTAGACTCTGCAACACCCAGGCATGCACCAGTTTATTCCGTGGTGCTTGTACTGCTAACCATCCCAATGCACTCTGTGGACAGGCTTCAGCAGCTTCCCAAACCCTCTGCAGCACTAACTGAGTGAAGCATGGAAGGCCAGTTCCACTACCACCTTCCATCAGCAGAGTGAGAAGTTTGAAGAAAGGCTGACATACCTGTTGGTGAATGCCATGTTATTAATAAAGGTCCCACAATATATACCTAAGACTAAAACAAAATAGTTTTACAATTTGAGATAAAAATTATCAAAATATAAGTAAAATTACACTCGAAAACAAAAAACTATCTTAGTGGTTCCAATTCTGATGTTATTCCAATTATATACCATTAATTCTTCATACAGAGTAATGCCATCTACAATGAATGACAGCACAAAGAAATGATTTGTGATTTTTTTTCAATTGGATTTTAACAAGTTATAGTGATTTTACTTTCCTAAATTATGACATAAAACAGTAATTTTAACGTAATTTGACTTATAATAATATAACTATAAATAAATACATAAGAGACATTTCTTTGCATATTAACAAATAAAAAAGTGTAATAAGTATTTGCATATGGCTACTTCCTTAATGTAAAATAAAACAAAGAACAACATCCACTAAGAGCCGTAGAGCAAATTTAGGCACATTTCAAACTTACTAGAAAATTATAAAGCTTCTTTTCTGCCTAAATCTAAGTTATTGGTCAAACTCATACACACAAGCAGAGCCGTGCCCAGCCTATCTGCTGCCTGGGTGTGAACATGTTTTGCTGCCCCTTAGAATTAATTACCAAAACTATACATATCCTGATTAGCAGGTAAAAATTATTTTGAAAGACTAAAAAAAAACAAATGTTTCATAACTTCATTCCCCAGCTTACATGTGTCACAAATCATCAGTAACATAGCATATTCCCTATGCTGACATTGGGAATGGTCATTATGAGTTAATAGTTCATTAGTTGCTTTTGAGTATCATTATCTTAGCAGCAGTAGTCTCCGGAAAAGTAAAACAAATATGCAAAGCTATTTGCAAATTAGGAAAGACTAATAATTTTCAAATTAGGAATTATCAAATCCCTGGTGAGGATACATTTCAAAACCTGAAGAGGATATATTGTTTGTCCTAGAAAATTTTTCATTGATTCCATTTCTTCAATTAAATTCACTGCACAAATATTCCTTTCTTGTCTTGTGTTACCCATAATTCTTTCCTCTAAATGTTTGCCAGTATTTAATTTCACAACATAATCTTTAAGTCTATCTATAACACAGAAAAAACAAATAATATTGTTGTATTAATAATAATAGTCAGCTATGCTTCCGCTGCTGCCCTTAAGATGCCGCCACTCGGGTGTGATGCACCCCTTGCACCCATAGGACGGCGCAGCTCTGCAAGTATTACACAAGTATTAATACTACACAAGTATTGGACAAAAATATCCTCGTCTAGTATACAGAAGCAAAAATTATGTATTTACTTCCTAAACAATTACCACTGGATCATTCTTGCATAGTGCACTTGGTTAGGTTACAATACAAGCAAAAATCTTTGCCAAGAACATATTTGTGGGAAACTAACTCTTTACTTTTTTTAAGTGGTATTTTTATAGGAAAGTAGGGGAGTATGTACCTCTGTATGCTTGGTGATAGCCTGGAATATCATGCCTACAATGTGTGAAGCCAACCTCTCATTCCATCGACTGAGGGCATAGATTAAATTACTTGTTTGGTGTAGATTTATGTTATCTTTAATTTGCTGGTATAGGAATGGAAATCCCTGAAAAACATGAAAAAAGACATGAAAAGTCAGCCTATAATTAACCATTATGAGACATTCAATTTTACTGTAAACTTAAAAACACAGAGAGTTTATTGATCATAGATAATAATATTAAACTATCTCTTATCATACATTCATCATGCCAAGTTATCTTCTAGACTATTATTCAGTTGTTTACCTTTCCATAATTTCTACAAACTATAGTGAGAATAAAACAGACTTTCCCATAAATTAAATTTGAATTAAAACTACAATCTGACATCTTCCGAACTACGACCTTTATAAACCAGGAGAGTTACTTCCAATGCTATATTACTGTATCAATCACAGAATAAACTGACTAAATAAGAAGGCTTTGTCATTAATTTTAGTGCATAATATTACATTTCATTATTTATTTCTTACTAATATCTATTATTTCTCTAACCCAAACTATAATTCCCCTCGTATAAGACACACTTTACTTAGAAGAATTTGGAGTCTTACACAATGGTAGCTGAATTTTTTGACAATTACCGTATTTTCTGATAGATAACCCGCATGTTATCTATACAAAAAATNATAGAAAAATGATAAAAATAATAGTGCGTGATATACAAAGGAAAATCTCGTTTCATTGAATATCTTGCATCTTGAATATTGAACTCGGAAACAAATGACTAAACAACACGCGTCATATATTGCGGAAGTCACGGAGTATATATGTACTAGGGCAATTTTATTTCAACCAACATATTGTAAATGTTAATGTAATCAAATAATTCCATTCAAAATACAAGAGTAATTATCATAAATATTACAGTAGTGAAAAAACATTCTCGTCAACATAACAACAACTTAGAAATGTACGTTATCAATGCATTTATCACAGAAGAAATTTTTGAAATGCGTGTTATCTATACATTATCATAGTGAAGAGATTTTTTAAATGCGTGTTATCTAGTAGGTGGGTGTTATTTACCAGAAAATACGGTACTTCAACTGCTATGCATGATTATGCAGACCACCACTTTACATAGTCATAGCTTATAGTTTTTAAATTTATTATTTTTGCACTTACTTTCTTCATACTCATTGTTTTTCACACTTGCTACATTAGGTTTACAAAGGCTTTCACATAAGGTATTTTTTTCCAAATTTCAGTTCTCAAAATCTGTGTGTCATATAAATAGGAACATCTTAAACATAGAGAGATATGGATATTGATGCATTCTTACTTTTTCACTTAAAAACAACATCTATCATTCATCAAAACTGCCTGAATGATTATAATTGGCATGTATAAAGTTAACATTTTTAAAGGAAGTGAACTTGGAGGAATATTATGTTATAAAAATAAATATATTGGACATAATAATAAAATTTGTTATGGAAACTGCTATAATAATTCATTTACAAAAAGTATTATCGTTTCGTTATTTTTTAATGCTAGAAAACTTAGTCTATCTTATAAATAAGCTAATTTTAGTATTACAATTATTTTAATTATTTATTTCTTACTAATATACTATGAAAGTTTTTGCAAGAGAGTCTCAATATGCCTGTAAAATATCTGATAGTATACCTTGCCACCAGCCACTGCATTCAGATCTCCAGGTAGAAGGCCTAATCGATGGTCTTCGCCCCTTGACTTCTCCACCAAAACGGCAACAAGGGCAATCATCTTTTCTAGAGAGGCTGGTTTAGTCTTATCAGTTGGTAATGAGATCACATCTTCCTCTTCTTCTTCCTCCTCCTCCTCTTCCTCACTTACAACCTCAACCTTTAAAACAACAACATATCATTAAGTAAAACGAGGGATGATTCAAAGGCAACACCTCAAATTCATTTTTCATTCACTTTGTTTTATAAATCTAAGCAATAAACACTTATTACACTATCCTTAAATAAACACTTTCTCTGGGAACATACAAGAACCTGCATTCAGGGAAAAATTAAGAGCTAAAACTAAATAAGAAACCAGACATCAGCCCATACTGCCAGGTAGAATATTCTCACAAAGCGATACCTCAGCTAAAGATGACAATCTATTCCAGAATCATATTCATTAGCAAATCTGAAAAGCTAAAGCTCAGATTCAAAATACTAAGATATGCATTAACTCTGTCAATTCACTGCTATTCTTTACTACAAATAAACAATAATGGGAAGAAAATATTTGATTTGATGATTTCTCAACATTTGCAACATGCATATGCATTAATGCAAGAACATCCTTCAAAACATTCAGTACATGAGTCCAAAAACAGTGAACAAAATCTTTTCACTCCACTCGCACAGATACCTCACCATTTAGCTGAGATACCAATTTGTATTAATTTAAAAATATATAATCTAAACCATGAGTTCATAAACTTTTTAAGGGACAGGCTGCATAAGTTAATAGAAAGAGCTACGTTGACAGGATGTAAAGGATCTTCATTTTATAAGTAAATATATAATTTATCATACTTAAGATGGAATAACTGAAGTAGGTTTGATATGTTCAAAAACATTTAAATATGGCAGAAATGCTCAAAAATAACTGAGAATGAATATATTCAAGGGTGTCCTGATCATCAAAGGGCCTCCTGATCATGACAACCAATTTAATAACAGGCCATTCAAAAACATTTTGTGAGCTGGATCTGGTCAGGGGCCGTAATTTGGGGATCCCTGATCTAAACTGATACATAAATAAACTTAACTGCAAAAGTATTTGTTATAAGTGTATCACAGCTCATTTTGAAGATCTGAAAATTGATAAAAGTAATCTGAATGAACAGTTTCTTTCAATTGACTTTTTTATGTTTGCAAAAAACTCTGAAATATACTTAGTAAAATATTTTGCTCACCATTTCCCATTCTATCAATTTTATATTCCAGTAAACAATACTAATGAAGTTGACATAGAAAAAATGAGATAGCCTCACTGTTATCAGTGTTTGTGTTAACTTCATCTAGCCCAAGTCTTTGATATCAGCAAATGTTTTGTATACAAGAATGAGGAAACAAAATACAGGAAATCTCACAACTAATAAGGCTTCAAAAATTAAAACTAAAAGACTATATATTGGATGCAATGTCAGAGCAGTTAGCATGCTAGAGTTCTAACACAAAGGTGCTAGATTGAGCTATTGAGATTTTTCAGATTAGGAAATGGTTGAGTATGTTGGTCAATAATAATAAATATTAAAATGGATATAGTTGGGATCATCATCTTATTTGCATCAAAGAAATTATTATTATAGAATACTGAGAGGAACTCTTCACATCGTGATTTTGTTTAACATAGTAAAAAAATGTTTTGACTCGTATTGTAAATAGTTTAAGTTGATTTCCTGTGTTTTCCATTTTTCATCAATTTTTGTCTAAACTAAGAGTATAACAGGTTGATTTTTATGAGCAACCAAGAGTACTTACATGTTCCTGCATTTTTTGGCCCAAATAAAAGTTGACCATCGCAGAGATGGCACCTACTGCTATGAGAAACTGTCCTTCCTCTTCACCCATTTTACCATAGTCGTAGAGGAAGGCAAAATACTCAGTCAGGTGCTTCAAATGTGCCTTGGCTCCATGCTCCAGCTTTCAAAAATAGATTTAAATTCTTATGAAAGCAAATCAGGATGAGACTGCATCTTTGTGAGAGATTCCAGTCTAAATGTAACTGTACAATTTCTGCATATACAATACAAAACTTACCAAAGAGAGAAGCATTTTAATGAATCTTGTTATACATGACTGTTCCCCTATTGTCTTTGGATTTATCTCTGCATCAGGACCATCCTGGATAGGTTTCAGATATAATGGAGCATGTGTGTGCCTGGAAATGATTACAATAATAAGAAAAGTAATTTTTGCCTCCACCTAATATGAGAAGGAACTAAATAATGCTGATAAAATTTTTGGGAACTGAATTCAAAAATTAAATTAACAGAATTGTTTTTTACAGGAATATTAAACATACAAATGAGAAGATAAAAGAAATTATCATCAAATATTATTGAAGTTCTCCTCTTATTACATACATTTCTAAACATATATTGAGAAATTATACATGAATAATAAAATTCCATTAAGTAATGCCCTAAATGTCCACAAGAATAGGGTAAAATTGTCAAGGCAATCTTTAATTCAATAACATAGTTGTAAAAGAAATTTTCAAGAGTTAAATAGAATAACAAATAACTATAATGTATAGCAAGGAATTCAACTTAAGAGATGAACAATTTTAAATCTTTTCTCTTCGGTAGCCAAGAGATAATTTTAAATAATACAATCCTATTGAAAAGATATAATACCAATGGTTGAAGCTAGTTATGCAATGAAAGTAACTTAAGTTCACAAACATTTGACTGGCTACATCACTTACCTAAGCCTTTGTATCACATGAATGCACAGCCTATGGAACATCTGCCTGACCATTTGATTAGGACACCGGACCAAAACTCTGACTGGCCAGCAGTCATGAGTAGCCATGTGGTCAAGGAACCACTCACAGGCAGCTTGAGATGAGTTGAACTGCTTTGTCAACAGCTCTACCCACTGTACCATAGTTGGCTATTAAAAGAGGCAATGATATGAATTTATTTCATTTGATCAACAGCTCTACTCACTGTACCATAGTTGATATAAAATAAGCTACCATATGAATTGAATTATAAAGAGTATTATGCTATGTGATTCCTAGTCATGAATATTGATGAATGTTTTGAGCTGTTTATCTTAATTTGATCAATTTAGTGACAAATGATGAAAAAAATGGAAATATGGAAAGAAATATATTGAAAGGGTATCTAATCTTTTCAAAAGAAGTGAATATTTTGAATCTTATTCTGAATACATTAATTACAGTGATCCTACAAGGAATGACTAAATTTACATTCATCTAAAAAAATAATAAATTATGTGGCAAAACACTAACCTTTTCCTTGGCATGGATGAAAGTTTCCACAAAAAATGAGGTTGAGAGTTTGGCAGCCATTTCTGTGATGTCAGTACCAAAGTTTGGAAGTGTCTGAGGTACATGGCCACATACTTGCCACATGAAACTATTATATGAAAATTAATATCATACAATCTCTTATAATTGATAGAACTTTCAAAATCAGATTGCTCCACTGGTGTTTGCTTTTTAATTATTCTTTTGAGAAATGAGTTCACAAAATCTAAATGAATGAATTCTCTCAACTTCTAAAGCATTTCTGGGAAATTGTGTTTGAATATTTCAAGGAATGTAAATATTTTCTCATATTGAAATAATTGCAAGAGTAAATTTTGATTCTATATCAATGACTATCATAATATATTTGTTACCAACTACAATTATGGTTAAATCATTATAAGCATAAAAAACTTTCATAATATCATAAACAATAACTACATAAATATTTGACTATCAAAAGAAACAATGACTATCCACTTACTGAAAGTATGTATGCTCAAAGATATTCTTATCCCTTAGAAAATGCATGTTGTCTCGCCAAATCCAGTCTTCTAACTCTTTGCTAAGTTCGAAAGAGGGCAAAGGATTTTGAACAGGAACATTTGCACTATGATTTGGCTCTTCTTTTTTTATGGTTGTGTATGCACCACGTCCACACCACTCATAGAAAAGCATGTAAGCACTGTTCGTCTTTTCAAAGCTGAAGTCCATGAATTTATCGGTCACAGAATCATAGGTTTTGCTCTGTAAGAGAATAAAAATCAGACTTTTACAAATAGAACATTATCATAACAAATTCCAAACATACTCCTAAGATTGTAAAGAAATTATGAAAGGTGCGCGAATATTATTATTATTATATTAATATTATTAATCAAAATATACTGTATTACAAATCAAAGTGACTATAATTATGAAATTATACCTAATCTGAAAACTTTCCTGATCTTTCCATAAATTATCAATGCTAATTCAGTAGATGACAAGGATAATTAGAATATTTAGCCAATCTGATTTGACCAATTTCGTCTGTTTGACCAGTAGAATACAATTTATAAAATAGTGAAAAAGTACAATTTGCACATCACTAGAAATTACAATGTAAAATAGCCATATTATTAAATTATAGTGCAATGAGTAAAATAAACATCTTCCTACTGTAATACCAAATATATTCTAGCCTAATATTGAGAGGGAAATTCAAAAAATAAAGGTGTTGAATTGGATTTTAGAAGAACCAACCAAGAGGCCTAAGACACATTCATGCATTCCTTTACATTTTTGATAAAACTCACTGTCATCTCTCCCCCAAAGCATTCAGCAGCAATTTGATCTGGATCAAAAGGTTTCACTTCTGCATCATTGAAGAGGAACCACTTGTCACCACCAGGAAGAGATCGATCACGAATAAAACTGTAATAGTGGCCACCATCTGCTGTCCCAGTGTGTACTGTTACACCTATGAGATCATACTCATGATGCTCATCACAACCTGATGTCTCAGGCTCCTCTTCCTTTTCTTCTTTGACCTCTGACTTCTTATCACTACTTGACATCCCTCCCACATCTCTCCTGTTCTCAATCTTACTATCTTCAGCCTCTTCACTATTCTTCTCTTCGTCTGCCATTTTCTTCTGCAACTTCTCCTTATCTTCTAAAGGGAACATATTGATTAAGAATAACAACTCTTAGTTACCAAGTGTTTATGATAAACATTAAAGAAATTCATATTTAAAAAACTGAAGTTAAAGTCACTTTATTAAGAAAATGAGGACAGTATGGATGAGAATCATGAACCATAGGGACCATTGACTCACTTATTCCAAAAGAGAATGGCATTATTGCTTTGAATTTATGGTCATTCAGTTTCTTTAAAATGAGTACCATAAACAACGCCTCTAAATCACATTTCAAGAATAAGAATTATCTAATTATGCTAGAGAACTCATTTACTTACCTTGATAATGCTGGGGTAACAAATTCTTTTCCATGTATCCAGCCATGTTGAGTCGTAAAGGGAATGAGAAGTGTGTGTTGACTTTTTCTTTAGTCATAGTGACCATATTAAAAGTATACCTCATTGTGTTGAAACATAAGATGTGAGGGAGTTTCTTGAAGCATGCCCTTGAAGATGGAATGAGAAAATTAAAAATATATGAAAACTTTAGATAATATACATGAACATAGATATTTAGGAAATCATCAAAGATTAGCATAAAGTTAATTTAAGGTTGCAGCATAAGCAAGTAAACATTCAAGGCTTTCCACCACTTTTATAGAAACAATAAGTGCATAAATCATCAATCTAACTATTTTTTCTCTTTTGATGTCATAAATTGTTTAAAGAAACACTCCAAATTAATTTAACAAATTACATTTAAATTAAATTCAAACACATCAGAAAAAAGGGAATCATTCAAATTCAATTGGATATTAAATAGCCCATATTTTTTCTAAAAAAATTAGTTTTGTTTGTAAGTAGTCTGCATTAAAACTAAGTAGAGGATATTATAAAATGGATTCTGGTGGTGCAAATTTTTAAGGCAGCTATTGCTAACTCCCATCATGCCATGAATATAATGCAAAATTAAACATGAATTTAATGTAGATTAAGTTAATGTGGCTCTATAAAATTGAGATGCACTGACACCCCACTTCCCCAAGGCAACCCAGTTTGGAGTCACAGGTAAACTAATTTATCATAGAAACAATTACAATGCAAATTTCACATGATATATGAGACTAACCTTTTCTCTGCACGGACTTTCTTCCCACACTGCGAGCAAGTGTACATGTTGTCTCCTTCCAATGTGTCTTTCACAGTTACTTCATCTAATGATTCATACAAATTGCGCATGTCTGCAACTTGGCATCTAACAGTATAGAATTCTTCCAAAGTTCGGCTTACATGAGGACAATCCTGAAGATAACAAATACAGGAAAATATTACTCTTAACATCATATATTCTTAAATTTATGATGCACCCTTCTTGCCATTTAAAGCTTTTAAAAAATAAGGTGTATCTTAGATTCACAATTAAATAATTAATTGTCATCAAGCAGGTATCACAGAGGAAAGTTACTTCCAAAACATGGGTGCATCAAGAATGTGTGGTCATAAAATACATTCAAGGAATTATACATTACATAGTAGGTAGTATCTACTAGGAATGTGTTATCTATAAAATGTATAAGTACTAAAAGGCAAAGATACATGAATGAAGGTGACTGAATTTTCTAAAATCTGCTTAAAATATTCCAAAATACACAATTCTTGTCCAGAAAGTATAATACAATTTCATGAAAAAATCAATTAGCTAAACAATCACTTACCAAAGAAACCACATTGTTACTGATGACACCACAGAACAGGGTTTTCACTAATTTTTTCAATTCAGGTGTCATTTCCTCCAACTTTGAAACCAAGTCAATAAAGAATTCAGCCATATCTTTCTGCTCTCCTGTGTTCAGAGGTTGATGGTCCATAGTGTAAACTCGACAGAAGCTTCTAGGATTGTATGCTTTACGTTCACTTTCCTACAAATGAATATAATTTATGAATAATCATAGTAGTAAGTACTTCATTTTCTGCAAAACTTCCAGTGAATAATAGATAGATAGATATACATTTATTGCTTTCAACAAAAGAAAAAATGTATACAATAAGATTAAAAAAAGAACTGAAAGCTTTAGGTTGCCTTCTAGGTTAACCTGTGCTGAGGCAACCATCATCTAAAAATATACATGTGTTGTAGAGAAAGAAAAACCATTCTGAAAAACAAACTAAAAGCACAGAAATAAAAATGTAATAAATTTGATGAAAGGAAGATAATTGTACAGTAAAAAATAAAACAGTATAACTCAGAAAGAACTTGCAATTCTCTCATAAGCCAAAATCCATGACTTTGTAAGACTAAATAATTTTTATAACAAATAAAGGTGTTGAATTGGATTTTAGAAGAACCAACCAAGAGGCCTAAGACACATTCATGCATTCCTTTACATTTTTGATAAAACTCACCGTCATCTCTCCCCCAAAGCATTCAGCAGCAATTTGATCTGGATCAAAAGGTTTCACTTCTGCATCATTGAAGAGGAACCACTTGTCACCACCAGGAAGAGATCGATCACGAATGAAACTGTAATAGTGGCCACCATCTGCTGTCCCAGTGTGTACTGTTACACCTATGAGATCATACTCATGATGCTCATCACAACCTGATGTCTCAGGCTCCTCTTCCTTTTCTTCTTTGACCTCTGACTTCTTATCACTACTTGACATCCCTCCCACATCTCTCCTGTTCTCGATCTTACTATCTTCAGCCTCTTCACTATTCTTCTCTTCGTCTGCCATTTTCTTCTGCAACTTCTCCTTATCTTCTAAAGGGAACATATTGATTAAGAATAACAACTCTTAGTTACCAAGTGTTTATGATAAACATTAAAGAAATTCATATTTAAAAAACTGAAGTTAAAGTCACTTTATTAAGAAAATGAGGACAGTATGGATGAGAATCATGAACCATAGGGACCATTGACTCACTTATTCCAAAAGAGAATGGCATTATTGCTTTGAATTTATGGTCATTCAGTTTCTTTAAAATGAGTACCATAAACAACGCCTCTAAATCACATTTCAAGAATAAGAATTATCTAATTATGCTAGAGAACTCATTTACTTACCTTGATAATGCTGGGGTAACAAATTCTTTTCCATGTATCCAGCCATGTTGAGTCGTAAAGGGAATGAGAAGTGTGTGTTGACTTTTTCTTTAGTCATAGTGACCATATTAAAAGTATACCTCATTGTGTTGAAACATAAGATGTGAGGGAGTTTCTTGAAGCATGCCCTTGAAGATGGAATGAGAAAATTAAAAATATATGAAAACTTTAGATAATATACATGAACATAGATATTTAGGAAATCATCAAAGATTAGCATAAAGTTAATTTAAGGTTGCAGCATAAGCAAGTAAACATTCAAGGCTTTCCACCACTTTTATAGAAACAATAAGTGCATAAATCATCAATATAACTNTGCCCTCTTCCTCTCCATCAACTGACTTCTCGGAGGAAGAGCACTGCGCACTTAAGATGGACAGCCTTGCCTGAGGCATCATATAAAGGTGCTGCATGCAGGATGCCATGTAGCATGTTGCCCCGAGATTGGTGAGACCAACGTAGCCACAGTCTGACCTACCATCTTCATGAGGCCAGTAATCCCATGGATATGGGGCATGTGCATCTACAAAATTAAAATATTATTTGTGAAAAATAACTATTCCTCAAACTTGGCAGTTTCATACTTGAAAATTTTCAGTTACCTTAAAATAATTACACCAATACATCATACCATTATGGATGCGCAAGATAACTGCATTTTGATGGTTTAACTATACAAAATTTATATTTTACAATGATAAGTACTGTTTGATCTAAACATTTTCAGCAAATTAATTTAACTTTTCATAAGCCTACTAACTCTTGATTAAAGATCAAGATGACATTAAAATTTATTTTTAATTCCCAATGTAAGAAAAAGTAAAAGAAAAATTGGCTCTATATGAAAAGATCCTTTCACATAAAATAAAAATATTTTCATTGCAGAAAATTAACTACCTTCATACATTTGAATTAACTCACATATTTTCTTTAATAAATAAATGCTTTACTTAAAGAACCAATGGCAAGTAAATGCTCATAGGATTACCATATTTGACTTATCATGCTAAAACAGAATATCTATCAATGCCATTAATAACGAAGGCTTATTTAATGATGTAGAGGTTACTTATGGGATCTTCCAGTGGTAACCTAATGTCAATGAATTTGATAAACAATAATTAATGATTAATATTTTTCCATCTGAGGTGTATCTGCATTTTAGTTTTGATAAAATAATTGAGAGGGCTTAAAAGCCATTCTTCACTTGAAAATTAAATAACTAGGGTTAATAAAATACAACAGAAAACAAACTTTTGTAATGGGTACACATTCATACCATTAATATTAAAGTTACCTGGCTGATGTTGAGATAACAACTTCTCATGTAGTAAGCGGTAATTTTCTGGTGAGCCTTTGACCATTTCAACCAAGAGATCATAAGCTGATGAACGAGAGAGACGTGACTTGCATTTTGGAACATGACGCTTTCTAGGATTTGGCAGGGCAAACAGGTAATCAAAAACCTATTCAAGAAAGTAAACAGAAATTATGAATGATTTAGAATATATTAGTAGCATGAATATTTATAGTTAAACTCATGGAATGATTTCTATAACAATATTCTTTCCCAGAGTTAAAGCAGAAACACTAGGATATAAAAATTGGTTTAAATAATAACTATTATCAGAAGCAAAACATTTTGAACATAATACGTTACAACCTTCCATACTTACCTGACAAAGAAAGTCTTCGCATGCTTTGCTATTTTTGAAAGGTGGATTGTGCTTTAATACATTAGACATGAGGTTGATGAGCCCAATAAGACCATCATCTTCCACTGTATTATGCCTTGTTTCAAGATAATCCCTGGATGTGATTGACTGAACTAACTTTTTTGCTAGACCTTCCAGATCAACTGGGCAATCTTGAGGATCTTCTATACTATCTGTAAACATAAATTATTCACATTTAAATTAAAAATATCTTAAAAATTACTTCAGCATTCATTTCAGTATAAATGCAGAAGAGAAACTTAAGAGCCCAAGGCATGTTACACAGCAATTAGCTTCACAATTTTCTTTGACATTTTAAAGGCAAAATACTTGGAGATTACAGGAAATAATCATCTTTTTACCAATCATTCTCTTGTTAAAGCCAAATAATACCTCAAGCAAATGCTTAATAACTACTATTAACTGAGAAGTATAGTTACAGTGATTGGCAAATACAGTATGAATTTTAATAATTTACACATGTGGAATTCAGAAACAGAGAGCATGTAAGAGTTGTTTGCCAGAAACTAAAGTAATCACTCACTTTTTTAATGACAGAACAAAGAATTAAAAATCTTAATAACATGGCACACAATTTTTTTTCTTTTCTAAGTATGATAGCATCTACAGTAAAAAATAATGTTGCATATCTTTACTTGTTTCTTATCTGTTTCACTTTCATATTCATGTTGAATATAACTGACCTTTCACAACATCTTCAGGCAAGCCATCAACAAGACGGCATAGGAGCCAAAAGTAATCACGGCAAGCAGGTCCATAGGCTTCTTTTCCATCCTCAGAGTGATGACGAAGGGCCTTTGAGGAAAAGAAATTACTGAGTTAAACTATCTTCTTGGTTTTATAGTATTTATTGCATACACTTTAAATTATAATAATA